>CM028131.1:397645000-397782500 GCA_016271365.2 Neoceratodus forsteri | reverse complement strand
TGACTATGGGCAGAGAGGGTGTGGGAGGATGGGAGAGCATGGGAAAGCCAGGGGCAGAGAGGGGGAGGAAGGGAACAAAGGTAAGGAAACAGGAGGAGATACACAGGGAGGGAGGGAGAGGAAAGGGGATGAGGGAAATAGGAGTGTCACTGGGACTCAGGACGGGGGGGTGGAGGGAAGAAAGGGGGAAATGAGAGGGAAAGGAGGAGATGAGCCAGGGGGTAGAACTGAAAGTAGAGAGGAGACAGGAACAAGATTAGAGGGCAAATAGGAAGATGGAAGACTGATGAGAGGAGAGGAGAGTAGATGGGAGGAGGATCATGTTCCACAATCACAGTTGCTGTTTGGGGACTCGTGTGTGTGTGTGTGTGTGTGTGTGTGTGTGTGTGTGTGTGTGTGTGTGTGTGTGTGTGTATATATATATATATATATATGGATGTGCAAAAAGTAGCAGTTCAGCATTCAAAATATCAATAAGACATTTTCAAGATGTTGTTGTTTGGGATTTGCACACCTGTGGGTGGTAAGTAACTAGAATGCACTTTGTGACACACTTCACAAGTCAAGATTAAATACTTCAAAAACTAACACTGTGTCATGCCTTATTTAATTAATACTTGAAATTAATGATAATTAACATATCAAGTTAAGAACCAGTAACTCCTTATATAGGTAATTACCAATCAGTATTATTAACTCAGTGTGGCATGCCTTCCTCATCTTTACTATTCAGAGTGTTTTGGAGTGCATCATGTTCTTCCTGCAATCTATTGGCTACTGGCACACAGAATTAACAGGTTTGATTTTGATGATAAATAAGGGTGCCTACTTTGTTGCAGGTGAGTGGTTACACTGCTTGCAGTCTTTTTTCCAGTGTTTTCTATTTGCATTAATTCCTTTAGCAAGTCTCTTTTAGTTGTCTCTGAACCTTAAAGGATTTCCACAGCATTAGAGAATTGAAAGACGAGCCTTGTTCCATCCCCTACTTACTTAACAAAGTAGGGAACTGTTTACTGTATCATATTCTGGTAAAAGTTCTTTCTGTTTAAGCAGCTTATATTTGTTTCCTGATAAGTTAAATGGCATGATCTTTACAGATCTATTTTAACAAATTCATAGTCACTGTGTATACAAAAGTAACTGGAGCATTGCTGTCTAGAATGTTCATGTTCCGAGGATTCTGTGCTGATTACAGCCTTGTGCTGTTCCATTTCTCCTAGTAGGGATGCACATTTACCCATGTGTGGTGAATTCCATTGACGATGTTGGAGCTAACAGAAAAGGAAAGGTAAGTATGAAGAAATTTCTTATATAATATCAATTAGGCATTTTCAAGATGTTGTTGTTTGGGATTTGCATACCTGTGGGTGGTAAATAACTAGAATGCACTTTGTGACTCAACTCACAAGTCATAGTTAAATACTTCAACAACTAACACAGTGTCATGCCTTATTATTTAATTAATACTTGAAATTAATGATAATTAACATATCAAATTAAGAATCAATAACACCATATATAGGTAATTACCAACCATTATTATTAACTCAATGCTGCATGCCTTCCTTATTGTTACTATTCAGAGTGTTTTGGAGTACATCATATTGTTCCTGCAATATGTATGGATCAAATTAATATGGCTGAATTTTGGAAATATTGGGATAGTTTTTTATTTTGTAAGTACTCAGAGTCGTACTCATACTCAACTAAAGACAAGCCATCTTTGCCATAATTTACATATGATGTTTCAATATCACTCATTTCTGTAATAAAAACGACAAAACAATAAGTATAAACATCACTTTAAAAAATCACAATGGTATTATAAAATAATAATTATGAATAAACATCCAGACATCTTGTCTACAAATACCAGTACTGTAGATGGGTCACAACTAATCGTATAGGCATATTTGTCATATGGATGAGGTAGAAGGACAGCCACACATGATAAGTGGGGTACAATGTGTCTTCATACTGGGAAGTGTGTACAAAAAATGCATTATTGAAGACCATTTTGCCAAAGTCTGGTGACAGTAGGGTGACAAACTACACAATTCAGTGTATCCTCTACATGTGTGGAGAGTACAGCACACTACATTTCTGCAAGTTCTGATGTCATCTCCTGCTGCAGATGGAGGGAAATAGACCACACTGTGATGTCACCTCAGACTTGGAAAGGGAGGGCAGCCAACCACGCTGGGATGAGTGGTCTGACACAATGCTTGTGAAGATGCCACAGTGTGCTGGACAATGTGTCCTCAGAATGTGGAGGGGAAGGGACTGGGAAAAAATTAGGTTACTGTGTACTATGTGTGGTGGGTTAGGGTGACAAAATATGCAGCCCAGTGTTTTCCTGCCTGCATAGAGAATGCAGAATACTGTGTTTGTGTGTGTATGCCGACTACCCTCATACTGTGAAGGGAGGTTTAATATTATGCCTGGATGTGTCCTCATACTTGTCAGGGAAGAGCACGTGAGTACATTGGAATGTCTGGTATGATCTGACACCATGCTTGTGAGGGATGGCATAGCACTATGTGTGATCCACAATGTGTCCTCAAAATGTTGAGGGTAGGTGGATTTAGAAAACATGACAATATTATGGACTAAATCAGGGCATTGATGATATTGCAGCCTAAATCTGGCGAGAAAGTGTGACAAAGTACTGTATGTGGTTCAGTGTGTCCGCAGACAGTGTACACAGTGCAGAATATTATGTATGTGCCTTCATGCTATCAAGTGAAGTGATCAGACCATGCTGGACTGTGTCATCAGATCTGGGAAAGGAAGGCCATCCAACCATGAATGGATGTTGAACCACTGTGTGCTGCACACTGAATCCACAGAAAATGTAGGGTAGGGTTAACATGATGGCTTTTATTGCCTAAGCAACCATAATCCAGGTAAAGATGGTGACAAAGTAAACAATCTGATGTGGAATTTGACAGAGTACAGAGTGAACACCATGCTCGAGGGAGGGAGTCGATGGTGTCACAGAAACCTCGAGAGCGAAGCTCGAGAGGTTTCTATGATGCCATCAACTCCCGAGATGGAAACACGGCTTTCATTGTGGATGGTCAACCATCCACTATTTTATATAGTATATGGTTCCTCAACTTTCACATTCCCGCATTAAAACTGGGCATTTTGTTATTCTTGCAGTTCCCTACCTAAAGTTGCAGTCCTCCGGAATGTGGTCCTGCCACAGAAGTTACCCGGTTCTCCTGACTCCTCGCTGAAAATCCCACTCTGCTTTGGCATCAGTAACTGTGCCAGTAGATTTAAACAAATAAAAATACCGAAAACTGACAGTTTGGCCACACGGAGCTGTAAATATAGTCCATGTCCAAACTGTACTTGTGAGCTGCTTGCCTGCCCGCTGTCTAAGTGAAGCCGCCATTTTCTCCAGCGTTTTTTGAATCCCCAGTGTAAATCAACCTATCAGGTGGTAGGGCAAGTCAGAAAAGTTGTTGTACTATCGATGTGACGCCAGAACAATAGTGCAACAACTTATTTGACCTTTGAACTGTCCTACAACAAGAATTTGAAATCCACTGCTTTCTAGTCACAATAAGCCATAACCATATACTATAAGAACTTAATTCACACATATTCTGCATGAATAGGACATGAACAAGTGAGGAAATGCTTTTACCAAAATGGCCTTTGTATGTTTCTGTATATCTCAAACCTTGGACACTTACGGTTTGGCAGCACGTGTTATGGCAATGTAAGTGGAAGCCCTCAGTCAGTCTCAGAGGGTGATCCCAACCTTATAGTACATCACAGTGACAAAGACCGCATGGTTTGGAAAGCATTCCTCCCTTGGTAGGCTACTGCAGCTCGTTCATGCAGTTGACTATTAAAAGTAAATGCTGACCTTCATAACCTTTCCTGTGGGATAAAAACAATGTGAAACATGAGGGGGCATTTTCAAGACAAATACATGACAATTAGCTGATAACAACATGATTCCAGAAATGGTTGAGATCATCGCAGGGGAAGTGTGCAGGGTATTTGATGCAAATGGTGACTTGCATCAAACGGGGGGAATTTGCTATTCTGGAAAGCTGGCTGCCACAAGTTCCAGAAGCAGCAAAGTTAGACCAGCTCCCTCTGGTCTAACTTTGCATCCATGGGGGTACTCTTTGTATGGAGCTTACACCAAACCTTTGGTGCAAGCTGCCATAAAGTGGGAAAAATGTCTCAACTGTGGCAGCCCTTCTAGAATTAGACTGAGTAGTGTCTGAGGGCTTTGATGCAGCTGCGTCAAACTTTCTGGTGGATGCAGGGTTTGGCACAAGCCCTGCATCCATCTTCTAGAATCTGGCCCATGATGTTTGCTGCTCTTTATCAGATCAATTGTTTTTGTGGTAAGAATAAGTTGCTGGCCATTAAAAGTAAACAACACAGAATAAAAAAAATAAGGCATCTCATTGTGTTCAGATATATAGGCACCTCAAGTGTGTTTTGAGGCATTAGACAATATTGATTGCTTGTCTGTATTAGGGTAGCAGAGACACAGTTCATTCTATTTCACGCAGTATGAATGGTGTGAACTATCTGAGGATCCATAGTGCATAATTCCTTATCCAAATGCATTATCTGAACTAAATACTGTAGACTGGATACACGACAAAATGTACCCACGATTGCTAACAGTTAGATGGCAACTTGAAAAGGAGGTGAGCATACTGCTGTGTCAGTCACTGTTGATGGCTTGAGCATGGACTGGTGCCTGAGGAGAGGGGGGTTGGGGGCATGGGGTCCTGAGCAGGTGAGTGGGGGGGATTGGCAGCCATTCATAGGGATGAGAGCTCTACTAGTTATCAGAAAGGGATGGTATATATATATATATAGAATGGGCAACCACAGGGTGGGGAGACCACTAGACAACCAGAGATGGATATACAAGGCATAACATGGGTGATCAGGTGGGATCATTAGACTACAAGGAATATTCATACAATGCATAAAATGGGTCACTGGGGGGACCACTAGATATCAGAGATAGACATACTGTACAAGGCATAACATAAGTTATTGACACAATAGACACCAGTGATTTTACAACTAATGGCAGTACGAGCATGAGCATGGGGGACCACAGGCACTGCACCAAGTTAAGGCTAGAGTTCTGGCAGCATTAAACAATGCTGCTATGGCAGCTGTTTAGAGCTGTTGAAATTGTTGAATATAATGCCAGGAACTTTATGCATGAGTGCTTCCTCATTTTTATAGGCACAGCGATATATTTTGTGCAGACACACTGTCAGGATAGTGCAGTGCACTGGGGGCCTTTGACTTTGGCCACCACCCCAACTGCTGGTGCTCTTCATAGTTAGCATGCTGCTTATATAGGCTGATGTGCACAAATGGGTGGAAAGCATGTGCCAGGGGGTGCATACCCAACTCATAGAGCTCAATACCTATGAACAGGTGTGCATAGGCTGGTATTTACAAATGGCCATGACCTGTTCATGGCCCCACCCTCCCAGCACACTGGACCCCCTAGGGTGGCCAGGGGTGGAATTGCAGACCCAGGTGGGCATCCAGTGGGATGCCCATCCCAGGTCTCACAGTAGATCCCTTACACAGTAAGGCACGGGTCTGGGTGAGTGAATAACACCCCTCTGGCTCAGCCCATGGTATAAAGTGCCCTCATAGAGCACAGGCAGTAGGATCTGCCCCCCCCACTATGCCACCCCCTACCAGCCAGCAGTGCCCCAACCCTATGGTGACAAGAGGTGCCCCCTGACACATTGGTGCCCCATCCCTGAATCAGTCCCCCCCCCAACAAAAGCCCCAATGTGGGTGCCCATCCAGGTATGGTATAGCTCCACCCATCTCCTCTGGTGACACTTTCGCATAGTAATATCAACCGAACACCCCCAAGCCCCGATACCAATGCACCCCCGACTCTCATTGGTGGTCAGAGCTCCCCCTGGCACCAACAGCCCACTCCCTATCCCCTATACCTGTCAGTCAGTGCCAGGCACCGGACTGCCAGCTGCACATCCCTCCTCACACCTCCTCAGTTGATGGCCATCCATGTGATTTTGGGAGTGAGCAGCCTATATGTAGGCGGCATTCTTCCATTAATATTTGCATGGCCAGTGGCTATGGTAGTGTGGGGAGGGATGTCCTACTGGTCATCCAGTGCCCAGAACTGACCGGCAGGTACAGTGGATGGGGGATAGGCTGTTGGTGCTGGGGAGGGGCACTGACCACAAATTAGGGTGAGGTACAATGAAAGGTACTGGTGTGTGCAGACCTGGACAGCACTATGGGTGGGGGTTCTGCATATTGCACACAGGGATGTGGCAGCTATGTGTGGGGAGAGGGGTCTGCAATGGCACTATGGGACAGGACACCTTGTTTTGGGGGTACCTGGGTACTTGGGTGACTAGGTGGACCATGGATCCATGGCAACGAGTCACTGTGCCGCCGCGGTATGGGTACCCACCATACCATATGCCCCAGCCTTCTCCAGCTGCCTACAGGGCTGGGGCAGCACAGAAGGTCTTCACCCAGTCCTGCTGTGACCAGCAGGTTATGTCTGTGGGGGTATGCAGTGGGTTACAGCAGGGCCCCAGCTGCTGTAATCTGCCTGCCACTATGCTCCCCTGTGCACTGTATTGCACCCCTTTGTGAATGGTGTGTAGTGCAGGCATGCCCCTCGCCTGCCTCCGGTGCATTGCTGTAAGCACGGCTGGGGGATCAGGCATGTAACTGTCATGTGCCCCATTAGTGAATGCTGCATGGGCATCACTCCATGGCATTCACGTGTAACAATGCCTATACACCCAATTTCTGTGGTACATAGGCATTGTGCATAGTTCCATAGTTAATGTCACACTAACCATTTGAATATGGGGGCCTCTGAGAGCACTAATATCCCACCTTTTAGCAGTATTCTATTGAAATAAAGAAATCTATTTGAAATAAGAACACCTATGAAAATGGTTTCTGATATCTGGTCACATCTGGAAACAAGCTATTACCAACTCAGTATGTCTTTCCTAGTAAAACTTTTGAAATAAAGAAATGAACAAATCTTTCTGATGTTATAATTATTAGATCTGCACAGAAGCAATGTAAGACAAAGGTTTTAGCACCTAAAATTATGCTGATAGTAGTCTAGATTTCCCAACAAGTGTGGTTTCTGTATAGATAGTCACTGTGTCAATGCCTACAGCATCTTATTTAATAACTTGGCTGGAGTCACTACCAGCAACTGTTGTTCCTTTTTACATTGTATGAAAGCAGTGTGCACCTTCAGTAAAATATTGAGTTTCAATATTTCTCAAATATGCATAGATTTCAAATGCATGTTATATGTTCATGTCATGTTTTATTTAGTAAACCAATAATTTCTGTAATTAAGAATAACACAAGCATCTGACAGTATCAATCACAGTCATTACCTTCCAACTGTCCCATATTACGAGGGGCATCCCTCATTTCTCCCACCAAAACTGCTCTGACCCACATCTGTCCCACATGGAAAGGGTGATGCCCACACAGAAGGTGACATAAGCTCAGACTTTATTGCAAAAATTCATAAAACCTCGAACTACTTAATTAAAATGAAACTTTGCAAAAAATAAATGCACTAGGAATCACTAGATCTTTGGCTTTAATCTTTATTTTATATTTTGTGTCTCACATATGGAGGGCCTGTGTCCCACATTTTCCCACAGTTTGAGTATCAGTATCACATATTTTAGTGTCAAAAGGCTGACAGGTATGATCATTGCTTATTACTAAATACAAAAAACATTTTTATTTTATCTTTACACCACATTTCTCCCATTTTTTCCTATTGAATAAAATCTTCCTAATGGGCTGAACACCTCTCATTTTCTCTGTTACTATTTTATTTATTATTTATTTATTTTGGTAACTGATTAGGCCCACTGAGACAGTATAATCCCTTTTTCAGGGGTGACCCGGGGTTAATTACAGAGAGACATAAAGCAGTGATATATATATATATACATTATACATTTAGAAAGCAGCAATAGACACATCATGCAGAGGAGTACAGCATTATTAGTCAGCACAGTTCCCAATCAGTTCTCATCAATACAAAGTGACAACAGCAGTCAGTACCTTAGGAGTGCAATGGATTTGCAAGAGCATATAACAATGGGGTGAAGGAAGAAATGGTGTAGATAAGCATAAAAACATACAATTCATAAGCTCATAGGTCAGTGCCTGGGAGACTAAATTAAGACATTACCATTTATAACAGGAACAGTAGTTCAATTTCAGCAAATGGGATTTGAGCTCTTTCTTGAAATCCCTTAGGGAGGTAAATGATTGGATGCTGCATGGCAGCCCATTCCATAGGGTAGGGATGAAGGAGGAGAAGGATTGAGCACCACAAGAGGTTCTGACTCTGGGTACTTGAAGTAGCCTGAGGTCTGAGTACCTTAAGGTTCTTTCTCACTGTTTGGGTTGCAGAAGATATTTTAAGCTTGGGGGGGTGGTATTGTCCTGCCTTAATTTGTAGGTTAAGCACAAGGAGAGGTAGGCCGGTCTGCCCTCTAGTGACAGCCAGTCTAGGGATTTCAGGACTGAACAGTGATGGTCATGTGACCTGGATGAATTGGCAAACCTCCCTATCCTATGGTACAGAGTTCTCAGCATTTGGAGCTCAGTACTCTTGGCAGCGTGTAGTTTAGGAGACCCATGGAGTATGGTAGGAAGGAGGGTTACTTAGCAATTCTACAGCGATATTCAGAGGTAAGGAAAGGGCTCAAGCAGTACAAGAAGCCCACCTCCTGGTTAATAGTTTTAGCTAGGTGACTGAGATGTGTCTTGTACATACTGTCTTGGTCAAGGTATACCCTCAGGTACTTAACAGAGCTAACCACCTCTATTTTTGTCCTGTCAGAGAGACTGAGTTTGAGTTTTGCAGTGTTGTTGGTGCCAAGGCTCCTTGGCCCAAATAATATTGCCTTTGTTTTTTCCCATTGAGAACAAGTTTGTCAGCAAGAAGCCAGTCTTCAAATGATAGGAGATCTTTACCTAGTTGCTCACTTAGATGAGTTGCATTTGGGGCAGTTCTGTAAACAACTGCATCATCTGCATATAGAGTAACTTTAGCTCCTCCAATGTGCGGGGGAGGTCATTTATAAATAAAGAAAATAATAGTGGTCCAAGGATGGAGCCTTGTGGGACCCCATCAAGGATGGACCGCTGGTCAGAGAGTGCACCACACCATTTACAATTTGTGACCTAACTTCCAGATAGTCTGAGAACCACATTAGATGAACTACTCATTTAGTTTCTTTCTCTGTGCTGAGCTATTAGCAGACCTTCTGTCCCTGCGTCCAGGAAACACAACCCTTCTCTATATGTGCTTTTATTCTGGAAATGCTTACAAAATGTCTTAGTTTTCCATGTTATATATCATTCATTCTGCTATTTTCATAATTTTCAGCTTAGCATCATGTATTTGACATTTTGTTTACCAATGAGAGCAAAGCTGAGCTACAACACCTTATATTCATATAGTCGATTTCCCAGGCCATGCCTGTAAATAGGCATACTGTTTGGCTAGTGCACTTACCTGGTAAACAAAGACTAAATAAATAAATAAAAATTGATTTGGGTCCTGCATCTAACTAGTTTTACAGTTTAAAAGACTGAAACACAGGATGTATGGCCATGCCCTGCATCCCCTCAATGTTTGGCACACCTGCGTCCATGGGTTTGCTGTAATTTGCACCCAATTTTAGAACTGGGGATGCAAGTTGTGACACTACCCTCTTCTTATGGCAGCTTGCACCAGAGTTGTGGCACACACCCAGTAACTCAGATGCAAAGGTCTGCCAGGGGGAACCTGGCATAACTCAACCAGTGTCAGGGAGGTTGCACATACAAACAAACAGCACAAAGCAGATATTTGCAAGTAACATGGTACATTTATGTACATGTACCAAGTAACATCTACACAACCAACCTTGGAATCCAGCATAACAATGCAGTGGGGATGCAGGGGACTTGCATCAGGGTGGTTGCCATGCCGAAGTTCAAAAATTGCACAAACCCCCTTGTTTGACACAAGTCACCACTTGCATCTTAATTCCAGCTGCAAGTCCTGTGCATCTCTCTAACTCATTTTGAAAATCAGGATAACGGGTCAGTATAACATGGACTAAACTGAGTGTGAAGAACCGCATGGTCAGTAGCATGTATGGTATGAGAGCGACAGGGGTATATGAGCAATATGACTATATCCCTACCCACAGTCACTCCATACCTAAGAGGAAGTGGATGTAACCACTGTTGGGCACGTGCTCGGTCGAGCCACTCCCATGATGGAGTGGCTAGAGCACTCAACCCAGCAGTAGATAAGGGGGAAGACCAGGGTTTGAAACCCTGCTCAGGAATGTCTTTTACGTTCTGACTGTGCAGCCACGACTAAGTGCCGCAGTTGGCTTTTTAACTTGCCCCACTCTCCACACCCCAGCAGAATTGATTATATTTATTTCAGGGTGTGTGGGGGTGAAGCCCCCCACATAGAGGGAATATGGGGTGGGGCACCCCGTGAAAAACATACTGAAGGATCAGATGTGCGGCATTCATGTGCCGATGGCATTATATGCCACCACTGCATTGCCATGTGCTGTTTTCCATGTGCGGGTGTGATGTGTGTGGTTTCATCCACAACATCATGACCCTGTGCCAAAAATTCAGCCAGGGAGAATAAGTAACTTGCTTAGGAATGGATCATATGAAGCCAGTGGCAGTAATGATAATTATCATGGGATGCTCCAGTCTTCAGTTCTGTTTGCCAGTCACCATTAACTAAACAGGTGTCACTAAAGACTGGTTTTCCTTGTTGCAAGTTTCTTAATGCTGCATTGCCAATCTATCTTTTTCCAATCTAGAGTGACAGTCTGCTGAAGGTAGCAATGTTTCCAGCCTTATTTTCTTGAGCACAGCATGCTAATTATATCAAATTGTTTTGAACTGTGAGGGGTGACTTTAGTTTGTAATTTATTTGAAATGTGTTTACCAGCAAAGGCACACTCAGCTGGAGCTTATTTCCAGGTTCAACCCAGTGGGGGTGGGTTACAAAATAGGGACATTGTAAATATAAAAGTTATGAAAGCAATGTAAAAGCAGGATATCAGACAAGTGCTCAATACATAATTAGCAAAAATTGTACTAAGGTAGATGTAGGGGATTCAACATATTAAGCCTGCCACACCTGGCCTGTGTGGCTTGCTCTATCATTTTTCATTTTATTCATTTACTGTGCATGTCATCATCCTTTTAGATGTAAGTATCACATTGATCATCATAGTCACTTCAAAAATTACATCTCTCTGCTAAATTAAGATTTCACTGTGCGACCCACACAATATTGGCTTTGTGATCATCTGTTACTTTGGATTTCCCTGAACTGGACATCACTGCTGTCAAGAAAATGTCATTGTTAATGCTATTCTCACCATTGTTTAAGTTCATACATAATAAAGTATTTTGTCTGAATATTCATATAGAAGCAGGAATCAGTTTTCTACTTCACAGTCATCTTTAAATAAGCAGGAGGAAGTGGAACGGGGCAATAATGTCAAGTCATCTCATTTGTGTGAATGACATGAATTATAAGTTAATACATTTAGATATGTAACCAGTATGGTTTACTTCAGCGAGTTGGTTTAACTGTGCATACAGTAGGTTATTTTGCATATTCTATATTGTTGATAAATAAACCATAGTGTTTGCCTTATTTTCTGAAAAAGAAAATGGTGTACAGCATACACATTCAGCATAAAGTCACACAACTGTGGAATGTTAAGTCTTTAACAAGCATCATTGCTGTGATTCATGTGACCCATGATGACCAATGTATTTTTTGGTTGGTTGAAAGTTGACACAAACTGTAATCTCTCTGTCAGTTTTAAAATTGATAAATGTGTAATTATACAGGTATGTCACCATCATTATAGATGAATGAACTCCCTGGGCACCTCTTGGCCACCAATTACATAAAAACATAGACTTTGACGGCAGATAAGGACCACTTGGCCCACCCAGTCTGCTCATTCCCTACCTACTGGATAAGCTGCAGATTCTAGTTAACCAACAGCCTACTTTCTGACACCCCCCACTACAATTGCCTTGTGTCTGTCCCATGCATGTTTGAATTCCTCCACTGTTTTAGCCCCAACAACCTCCCCAGGAAGGCAGTTCCACGCATCCATCACTCTCTTGGTGAAAAAAGATTTCCTCACATTACCCCTGAGCCATCCCCCCCCCCATCTTTAAATTGTGTCCCCTTGTTCTTACACATCTCTTTTTCTGAAATATGCTACCCTCCTGGACTTTGTTGATTCCCTTGAGGTACTTGAATGTTTCTATCATGTCCTCCCTGTCCCTCCTTTCATCAAGGGCATACATATTAAGCTCTCTCAGTCTCACTTCATATGATTTCTGATGCAGACCCTGCACCATTTTAGTTGACCTCCTCTGGACTGCTTCCATCCTGTCTATGTCCTTGTGTAGATGAGGTCTCCAAAACTGCACACAGTACTCCAGATGGTGTCTCACCAACTGTCTGTACAGAGGGATAAACGCTTCCCTTTTTCTACTTGTGATGCCCCTTCCTGTGCATCCCAGTATCACCCTGGCTGTCCTCACTGACTTCTCACATTGCTTACCCACATTTAGATCATCGGATATGACTACCCCCAAGTCCCGTTCCTTTTTTGTTGTTGTTAATACCTCCCCTACTATTGTGTACTCTTCTCCTGGGTTTTTGTTTTCCAGGTGCATTACTTTGCAATTCTTTGCATTGAATCTAAGTTGCCATATGTCTGACCAGTCCACCAACCTTACCAAGTCCCTTCTCATCCTTTCTACCCCCTCTTGTGTATCAACTCTATTACAGATCTTTGTATCATCTGCAAAGAGGCATATCTTTCCCTCCAGACCCTCTGCAATGCCACCTATAAAGATGTCAAAGAGGACTGGACCCAGTACTGAGCTCTGAGGTACTCCACTAGTGACCTCCCTTTCTTCAGAATGTGTTCCACTCGCTATTACCTTCTGTGTCCTGTTGTGCAGCCAGTTTGCAACCCAGGCCACCACCCTGGGACCCACTCCCAAGTTGGCTAACTTGATTACTAATCTTTTGTGCAGGACTGTGTCAAATGCCTTGCTAAAGTCTAGGTAGGCCACATCCACAGCCCCTCCCTGGTCTATTACTTTGGTCACCCAGTCAAAGAAATCTATTAGATTCATCTGACATGACTTTTCTGCTGTAAATCCATGCTGCTTTGGGTTCTGTGCCCCGCTGGCCTCTAGGTACTCAACAATTCTTTCTTTCAGAAGTGATTCCATCATTTTCCCTACCACTGAGGTCAAACTTACAGGTCTATAGTTTCCTGCTTCTGCCTTGCTCCCACTTTTGTGAAGGGGAATCACATCTGGACTCCTCCAATCCTCGGGTACCACCCCATCCTCCCATGATTTGTTAAAAAGTTTGGTCTGTGGTGTCACTAGGTCCTCCCTTAGTTCTTTTAGGATTCTGGGGTGAATCCCATCAGGCCCCATTGCTTTGTCCACCTTGAGTTTTAAGAGTTCTCTGGCACAATTCAAAACTGACCTCAAACAGCACCTATTAACACTCTCTAAGTGCACCTGCCCCTGAGTCCAGCCACACCTGCTCTCTCTGCCCCCCAGCAAGCACTAGGCAGGCCTCAGGTAACCCCTCCCTCTGTAACATCTCATGACTTGCTTCAACAATCAGTTTGCATCATGCTCCTTCGGCACCCGCCACCCCCCTCCCCCAACTCATAGTCCCATGAGTTTCCCTAACAGTAACTACTAATGCTGGCTCCCTGACCATGACCCCTCATACCCCACCATTTTACTCTAGCATGTCCTCTCCACTCAGCATCCCCTAACCCCATCTTTGCTCCCTATACCTTATCACCCTTCTTCCCCCACCCTTCACCTCCACTGCAGTACATACCTCTCTCTCGTACCTCCTTTCTTCACCCCACTGCCAGCTATCCCCATCCCTCTCAACTACTGACAAGGCACTTTGTGGTTGCTTATCCCCCCACCACCACCCTCATAAAGTGTTTTCTTGTTATTTAACTTGTGCCTATGTTTTGAGTTATTCTGTAAGTTCTGTATCTAAGCTGTATCATTCATTGTATTGTACCTTTGCTTTCTCCTGTTGTACTTTGCTTTGCAATCTATGATGTGGAACCTTTGTAAAAGAGCTTGCACTCATAGGTCTTTTCCGAATCAGTAAATAAATAAAATCATAATCATTCCCTGCTCATTCATGGTGAAACCACATTGGACCATGTCCTGCAATGAGGAGGATGGACTTAGTGAAAGTAATGTGCAATACATCACTTGTATGGCATGAGTTAATGTAATTTGGTATCCAATCCAGAAACATTCCTATTAAGGAAAAGCGTAGGCAGTCAACTTTTAAGCATTCAGGAGGAAGCTGCCATACAGAGCACATTATAAGGTAAATTGAAAGAGAAGTTTAAAGTGCTTATCAAAGAGAAATTATTAGAATTATAAGAAATGTGTGTTCTCTCTGCGAGCTGAAACTGGTTATATATATTATATATATATATATATATATATATATATATATATATATATATATATATATATACCCTTTGCAAACTGTGTGAGAGGCCTTTTGGTACTTGCATTTCTGCTTAAAGTTGGACCAGCATAACATTCTGTGGTGATTTGCATATCCAGCCCATGATGCTTTGCATTGTGTGACATGTGTGATTTTGTATTTTCTTGAAACTTGGCTTCCCAGCCAAATGCCCTTTGGGTAACCCTTGCCTCAGTGTTTGTGCACAGAGGTTCTTTGTCTTATATATATATATATATATATATATATATATATATATATATATATATATACATATATATATATATATATATTTACAAAGGTTTTTGTCTGTTTTACTTGATAACTTAAAGGGACACTGTCAACCCCTTTAGGTCTCAAAGTGTCCCTAGTTTAAAAAAAACACATTTTACGATTGCCAACATTCTGTAAGAATTATTGATGTAGCTGGCAGTTTGATTCTGACTCTTTTTTTCTTAGTAAAAGTGAAAAACAGACTGCCCAACATACGGGTGTTACCACACAAATACAGGTTTGTTTACATTACTTTATCAACTCCAACTGCATCTTTCCTGGACTTGGGAACAACCACAACACAGTCTATCCAATTGTGATGCAATGAGAGTTTAGGAGGCTGCTGCCTAATGAGTGACTGCACTGCTTTGATGTGTTTCTAATGCATAGAAAGTATTCAGTAAGAACAGTTACAGGATTGTAAACAAAAACAAAGTTTGTCATAAATATACATTGCCATGCATTTCGGTTCTACTAAGAAAGGAGACAGACAAAACAAACAGCAACATCAATGAATTTTAGAGAAGGTAAGCAATCATAAAATGTGAGTTTTTAACTAGAAATAATAGGATGAAAAACAGGTTGACCTTGTCCCTTTAACAGAAGATTGACAGTATAACACAATTTGAATAAGTTCAGAAACTAAATCTTAGGGTAAGCTGGTCAGAATCATATATCCATATAAGAATATTTCTCTGTTGCCTCATAGAGAATGTTTTGAAAAGAGAGAGAGAGAGACAGTTAAAATATTTTGCTTTTCTAAAATATTTTACTTCTCTGAACCCAACAGAGTTTTTCAGTCACTCAGAGTGCATGGCTTAGAACATTTTAAACAAGAAACAAAACATATTTTATTTAGTGGCAAACAGGTATATTCAGTTGTCTGATCAAGTTATACATGTATTTATGTGTGTATGTACAGTATGTATGCATGCATGCATGCGTGCTTTTATATATTTAATTTATATTATTTTTTCAATTATTTATAAGCATTTCACTATACATAAATCAAATATATTTACAGTATACATTCATGATGTCCAAATCAATATACAAACTGTTAGTCACAAATAAAAAAAAGATAATTAACTTACTGTCTAAAAGCAGCCATTAGGTAATTGTATAATCCAGGGAAAGTCTTTAAATCTAATGGTGGAGTGAAGCAATATTGTAAGATAGTTTTAAACCATAATATACTAAAATATAACTTAACAAAAAACAAGCAACATATATTAATTGATCAGGAATAGAAACATTTTCCACAAAGTCACTCCACTGACACTACAATACCCCAGCAAAGAAAACTCTTATAATCACATTAGTTCTAGTTGAAATACATATGTCTACATCACCCAAAAGTTAAACTATTTAATATCTTGAGTTATACCTCTATCATTATGCATTAAGTAATTTTGTGAGTTATACCTCTATCATTATGCATTAAGTATTTAGGTCTACATCAGCAATAAAAAGGTAAGGCATTTCAATTGTGTTAAGCCATTTCAATAGTAAGCATACAGTCATATTGATCATGTTAAAGTACACTTAAATTATTAAAGTCTACTAAATTCAAGTCTGAGGGAACAAAGAAATGTGTGACAGAATTATAATTCCCTTACAAAATAGGTTCAGATTTCAAATTTATTGAAATGTATAAATATTTGCACAAATTATTACATTTAATTTCATAAAATCTAATTATGCAAAAGCCAAAGAATAAAATTACAATACCATGTCACCTTTTACTTGACCACGTAAAACTATACCGTTATTACATCCCAGGACTTGGCCTCATCCCAGGCTCCAAGTTCTACTTTAAGTGCATAACAGTTACTGAATCTCTCAAATACCTTAAGAGAGTGCTGGGCAAAACCAGAATGGGAAGCAACTCCATTGACATGCAGTTGTTTGCCTCAGTCCTTATTATCCTGGCCCAACCACTCACCAGTCTTTTTCAATCACTTCTTAAGGCATGCTCAGTTCCTTACTCAGTGGAAAATAACAAATTTCACCCTGGTTTTTAAAGGCGGGGACAAAACCTCTTTTTCAAATTACCAGCCCATCTCAATACTCTCCCCCCTCCCCAAGGCACTGGAGTGAATTGTCTCAGACCAGCTGGTTGATTTCCAAGAACATTACAACCCACAATGCACTCAACAGCATGCTTTTGGAAGAAACCACAGTACCATAACAGCTCTCCTAGAATACATTAGCGCATCACCCAGTGAACTCGATGGTGGGCACTTGGTTTGATCAATTGTTATTGACCTAACCAAAGCTTTCAACCTTTTCTACTACTCAATAAACTCTCTCTACTAGGTCTCTCACAGGAGACTACCAAATGGTTTGCCAGCTATCTCTCAGGGCACTCCCAGAGAGTAAAAATCAGTGACGCACTTTCTGAATTAAGTCCCTTGACAGTTGGGGGTCCCACAGGGATCCATTCTGGGTCCAGTACTGGCCAGACTATTTATTAATGACCTACCCTCAGCCTGCACAAGATCCCAGATCTTACTGTATGCAGATGATGCAGTCATCTTCTCAAGCAACAAAAACCCTGCTGAGCTTACCCATGATCTACAACAAGTCTTTGCCTCTCTTGAATTGGGGTTCCTCCACAACTGGCTTATACTAAATTACAAAATAACCAAATCTATGCTTACCACCTGCCACCCAAAAAAAAAAAGAAGCTCCCTCTTCTCAAAATTCGGAACAATGGAAGCGCAGTTGATCAGGGCGATATTTTCAAATACCTTGGAATCTACCAGGATGTTACACTAACGTTCTCCCACCACATTGACCAAGCCATAAAAGTGGCCAGCAGAAAACTAGGAACCCATTAAAGGCATAAAGCATACATGACTCTGAATGCCAGGAACCTAGCAGTCTCTGTGTCCATCCTTCTGGTCATAGATTATGGCTTAATGGTCTATGGAGCAGCATCGGATATAGTCCTAAATAGAAGCAAGGTACTGCTCAACAAGGCATGCAGACTTGCTCAGGATGCAGACAGATATACTCACACCTGCAGTCTATACTCCATCACTAACTAGCTACTCCTAGAGCAAAGACTCAAATTACAGTTTTGCCTAATGGGGAAGAAAGCCCACCTGGGACTTGCTCTCCTACACTGCATACTTTCTTCTGACAAACTGCCAGTACACACCAGACAAAAAATGTGCATAGAAATGCCCTCCATGTTCCATTTTGTAGGACCAACCAGGTTATGAGTTCATAGTGCCGAAGTGCACCTATTTGGCTAAACAAACTTCCACTTTCACTACTAAAACTACCCAAAATTGGGCAGTTTAAATGGGAATTAATAAATCTTCTTGCTCCTCCTCCCCCTTGTAAATGCACAAGATAGACCACCCCTCCAATCACTCTCCATGCATCCCCTACCCCAGTGCCACTCTATTTTCCCACCTCTCTACTACCCCTCCTCCTCTCTGCAGTCATCCTCTCCCCTCTTCTTAACCCTCCCACCCCTTCCACCTCTCCACCTACTGTCACCTCTCCTCAGTCACCAGTAGGCATAGTCGCATTTCCAATGGTCCACCCCTCACCTTTCCACTACCACCCACTGAGCTAATGCTCCCCATTGCCCCTGATGACCCCACCTTACCTTAATACCTCCTCTCATTGTACACCACCTTGTGTACATCATGACAATGCCATGTGCTGCTGCTTTGTATACCTCAACATTATTGCTACTTATTTTGTACTATTATTGTAATATTATCCTGTATTTATGTTCTTCTGCCTGTAATGTTTTTTCTGACTTGGAACCTTTCCAAATGAGCAATGCTCAAAGGTGTCATCTGAAACTTGAAATAAATATAATTAAAAAAAAACCTGCTTTCACTGTACCATATCTGCACTGTAATCGCTAATCAGGTTTGGAATCAATAGAACTATTACCGACTGGGGAGAGGCATGGTTAAACAATAGAATACAGAATGTAAGAATTAGAAAGCAATTGTCAAGTGAGAGATATGTCACCAGTGGGGTGCTACAGGGATCTGTGTTGGGACCTGCCCTGTTTTCTCGGTTCATCACTGACATGACCAAAAATATTAATAGCTTTTGTATTAAATTTGTTGATGACACCAAGATTGCAGCTGAAGTGAAAACTGACTTGGGGGTGGAGGCTTTCAGTAGAGATCTCACTAGACTGGAAGAATGGGCTAAGTCAAATGGAATGGCTTTCAATTCAGATAAATTCATGGTTATAGATCTAAGAAGGTCAAACACCTGAAATAACTAGTCTTTGAATGGGAGGGCTTTAAAATCTGTAGATAACTAAAATGATCTGGGGGTGATTATAACTAAGGACCTCAAGTTTAGTGACCACTGTAATGAAGTAGCTAAAAAGTCAAACAAAATCATTGGCTGTATTAAAAAATCCTTTTCATCTAGGAATAGGTCCGGCATCCTGCCCTTTACAGAGCTTATAGCATGAACATCCTCATCTGGACTACTGTTATTCGCTGTGGATCCCTCATCTTTGTAGGGATATTAGGAGAGTTGAAGGAGTGCAGAGAAGAATAATAAAAATGGCAGCTGGACTCCACAGTATGACTTATGAACAAAGGCTTATAGATTTAAACCTGTACCCTTTGGAGCTCAGGCATACTAGGGGAGACCTATAGCAAATGTTTAAAATATCAAGAGACAGCCAACTTCTTGCTGACCTGGTATTGACAGAAAATAATAGGGTCTTTCACTTAGAAGCCATAAACATCAGCTAATGCTAAACTTCCCAAAAAGTGACATTTGACATGGACTGGAACATCCCAGCAGCAGCATCAACTAGGAGCAGATTTATCCTGGACTCCCTTCAGGGTACTTTCCTCAAGCAACTGGTCATGGAACCAACTCGGCAGAAGGCAATACTGGACCTTTTGCTCATAAACAGGGACAGTGTGATGGGCGTAACAGTGGGGGAGCACCTGGGGAACAGTGACCACCAGTCATTGTGGTTTGAAATCACAGAAAGAGCAGAACCAAACCACAGAAAAACATGAATCCTGGATTTAAGGGGGGCAGACTTTGGGAAAATGGGGAGATACTTGAAAGAGGCATTAAGGGGAATGGGACAGGAATCAAGGGTTGAGGAACAGTGAGCGGTATTTAAAATGGGAATTACAAGGACAACAGAATTATGCATTAAGCAGGTTAGCAAGAGGAAAAGGAAGAGGAGACCATCATGGTTTTCCAAAGAGGTAGCAAAGAAAGTGAAAGCCAAAAAGATTGCATTCAGGCAATACAAAAAGACACCGGCTGAAGGGGATAGGGAGAAGTACCAGGAGAAGCAAAGGGAGGCAGGGAGGTCAGTAAGGGAAGCCAAAGCTCAGACAGAAGAATACATTGCAAAATCAGTGGGTAGAGGGGACAAAACCTTTTACAGGTACATAAGTGAAAAATAAAGACAAAGGGAGGGATAGTGAGACTGAAGAAGGAGGATGGGGCCACGTGGAGGATGACAACAGTAAGCTGACATATTGAACAGGTATTTCTGCTCAGTCTTTACTGAGAAGAAGAGAGGTAATGGGTCTAAAGGAGTACAGGGGTGAGAATGGTACAGAAATGGACACAAGTCTTTTTAACACAAGAAAGGGTCCTGAAGGAACTGGAAGTAATAAGAGTTGATAAAGCAATGGGGCCAGATGGGTGCACCCCAGGGTCCTTAAAGAACCAAGAGAGGTGGTGGCTGAACCTCTGGCTATCCTGTTTAGCCAATCACTGGAAACAGGGAGGTACCCAAAGACTGGAGGACAGCAGATGTAGTCCCCTTATACAAAAGTGGGAACAAAGAGGAAGCAGGGAACTACTAGACCAGTCAGCCTCACACTCAGTAGTGGGGAAAATCATGGAGAAGCACTACTGAAGGAGAGATTGATGGAACATCTGATTGTCAATGGACTACAGGACCCAAGGCAGCATGGTTTCACCAGGGGGAGGTCATGTCAGACCAACCTCATTGATTTTTTTGACTGGGTGACTAGGGAGGTGGATCAGAGGAGGGCAGTGGACATGGCCTATCTGGACTTCAGCAAGGCCTTTGACACTGTGCCACATAGAAGACTATTACACAAACTGGGGAATACAGGTGTGGGCAGGACAGTAGTGTGGTGGGTAGGTAACTGGCTGGGTGGCAGGACACACAGAGGGTGGTAATTGCTGTCACTCCACAGAGGGAAGAGTGACCAGTGGGGTACCACAGGGATAGTGAAAGGACCGGGTCCTATTCAACAGCTTCATCAGTGACATTGCGCAGGACCCAGAAGGCAGAATTTCACTGTTCGCTGATGACACAAAGCTCTGTAATGGTAGACACACAGAGGGTATTGACAGAATGAAAGGGACCTGCAGAAACTTGAAGAATGGTCAGGGTTTGGCAGTTGAAATTCAATGCAAAGAAGTGTAGATAATGCATATGGCACCAAAACCCTGGCACAATATATCAGTTAGGGGTGAGGATATAGCACACCAAACAGGAAAGGGATCTTAGGGTTATCATCTCTGATGACCTCAAGGTAGGGAAATGCGTGACAAGACAGCAGGTAAAGCAAATAGGATGATGGGATGTATAGGCAGGGGCATCACCAGCAGGAAAAGGGATGTCATAATTCTATTATACAAGACACTAGTGAGGCCCCACCTGGAGTACAGTGTACAGTTCTGGAGACCATACCTACGTAAGGACATAGACAGGGTAGAGAAGGTTCAGAGGAGGGCAACAAAGATTGTGCATGGATTGCATCACAAGTCCTATGAAGACAGGTTGAAGGAACTGAACATGTGCTCCCTGGAGGAGAGGAGGGAGAGAAGGGATATGATAGAGACATACAAGTATCTTACAGGGAGGAACAGGGTGCAGGAATACACCATTTGTAAGCAAAAAAGATGTTCCAGGACTAGAGGACATGGGATGAAGTTAGAGGGAGGACAATTCAGAGGAAACGTGAGGAGGAATTTCTTCACAGAACGGGTGGTGGAAAAGTGGAACACCCTGCCAGAGGAAGTGGTGGGGGCTGAAACAATCACGGGATTTAAGAATGCATGGGATAGACATAAAGGAATTCTGGAGGTCAGGGGTAAGGGGCAACAGACTTCTAGGAAAACATAAACTGAACTTACAAGCTCAAATGGGCAGACTGGGTGGGCCATAGGCCCTTATCTGCAGACAGTGTCTATGTATCTATGTATCTATGTATTTCTACACACAAAGGATTGTACCACCATGGAACTTCTTGCCAAGAGAAATGGTGGAAGCAAATACTTTTAGTAATTTTAAATCTAAACTAGGCAAGTACTTATTAAACCTTACTGTCACATATTGACCCGCATGCGGAAGATGTACCACAACACGCACATGGGGCCTTCTGTGCATCTATCACTACCTCGTACGATATCTAGTATGATAATCACTGCCAAGCTCATAAATCTTTAATGGCTTTTAATGTGCGGGAATCGTCACATGCAAATCACACTCATGGAGTTCTTGTGCTACCCTTAATTGACAAATTAAAACGTTTGATAACCTTGCAATACTATACATGACCTTTTTAACAGCTAATGCAAATAAATGTGCAAACGTGGCATTATCATCTTTAAAGTGCTTTTTATACAATAGTGGAAGAATCCAAGATTTGTGTTTCTTCTGAACAGCAGGAAAATACAAAATTAAACGCTGGACCATTAGAAGATGTTCCTTTTTATATATGCACTCAGTTACAGCACTTTTAGTTGAAAAACTACAGACAATGATTGGTAGAGATCACCAGAGTGTCCGCAGTCTCACCAAACAAAGCATGTTTTTATGAGACTTATTTTCACGTAAAGGTAGATATTGTTAAATTCAGTTCTAGGTCAAAACTGCTAAACAATCTGAACGTGGTCAACAAGAGTGCAAGCATAAGAGCGTAAACCAAGAGACCACCACAAAAAAACAGTAACAGTGCAGATAATGGGAATAAAGTCACAGGCATGCAGACAGATTCCCAAACTAGAACCCTGACTCTGAGAACCTTAAACTTCAGGAGTGGGCACTAGGGCAAGGCAAGTGGAAGGGGGCGGGAGAAACTCAGGGTGGGCACATCTACTATTACAACTCCACAGCACAGGCAACTCTGAGGGAGGGGGGAGGTTGGCTGTGGATGCATATTTGTCAACTGACTACACTGGAAACACTAACATGTCTGCCAGTAGTTTTTGCCCCTGCACCCCATTTAATATATATTCAATTCTGGGGGTATACATTTTCTGGGGGGGTTAATATTATTACTGGGGTGGCCGATGGCAAAAAATAATAGCTTGAGGCTTGAACCCTGGTCAGCTGGATGCAGCGAGGTACCTCACAGTCAGTGATTCTACTCTAAGCACCATGGTATCAACACAGCCAAGCATCTCACAGTCGTGCACTTCTGCTGCTCAGCATCAGTGAAAACAGCTATGTGTACTGTGCTGTAATGTCCGTTCTATTGTTGACACGTAGCTATTTTCACTTAAGCTCTTTTCTCTGCATGGTTTTTACCAAGCTCTTATTGAAAAGTGCTTTTGACTGGCTGCTGTTAATTGCTCCTTTAAAGAGCTTATCATCTATTGCTAAAGCTCCAGTTTCCAGCCTTAGAAATGATGTTGGTGCATCTTTCGGAACAAGCAATACATTTCTCAAAAAAAAATTTATAAGGGCTCCAAACTATATACGAGTTCACCCTCAGTCACCAGACTTCACTAACATACAATATTTGGCCTAATATTTTAGCATCAGATGAAGTTTACAAAGCCTTAAAAGAATTGGGATGGTCAGAAGTATGGCAGCTAGGATTCAATGCAAAGAAGTGCAAAATAATGCACCTAGGAAACAAGAACCTAGGGGAAGAATACACAATGGGTGAGGAGGTAGTAACAACAACAAAAAAGGAAAGAGACCTGGGGGTAATCATATCAGATGACCTTAAGGTTAGCAAGCAATGTGGGAAGGCAGTAGGGAGGGCTGGGCGTATACTGGGATGTATATGGAGAGGCATCAGCAGCAGAAAACAGTTATCCCTCTGTACAGACAGTTGGTGAGACCCCATCTGGAGTACTGTATCCAGTTCTGGAGACCCCATCTCCGCAAGGACATAGACAGGATAGAGGTAGTCCAGAGGAGGGCAACTAAAATGGTGCAGGGTCTGCAAGAGAAGCCGTATGAGGAGAGACTAAAGGAGCTTAATATGGATACCCTTGAGGAAAGAAGGGAGAGGGGCATGATAGAAACTTTTAAGTACCTCAGTGGAATCAACAAAGTCCAAGAGGGTAGCATCTTTCAGAAAAAGAGGCGTGCAAGAACAGGGGGACACAATTTAAAGCTAGAAGGAGGGGTTCAGGGGCAATGTGGAAGTATTATTTCACAGAGAGGGTAGTGGATGCATGGAACAGCCTTCCTGAGGAGGTTGTGGGGTCTAAAACTGTGGGAGAATTCAAGAATGCATGGGACAGACATAAGGCAATTCTTGTGGGGGGTAGGAAGAAATAGGCTGTTGGTTAACTAGGGTCTGCGGCCTATCCTGTAGGTAGGGAAATGGGCAGACTTGATGGGCCAAGCGGTCCTTACCTGCCGTCAAAGTCTATGTTTCTATGTTTCTATGTATTGTTAGCAAATTTATTTGAAAATCTAAAAATAGCTGAACATAGAATCATAGAAGTTGATGGCAGATAAGGACCACAAGGCCCATCCAGTCTGCCCATTTTTCTACCTTATAAATGTGCCTTAGGCCTTTACTCTGTCAAAGGCCTATCTATTCATACTCATCTGTATTGCTCCCTTATGCCTACCTCATGCCTGTTTGAAGCCCTGCACTGTATTCATATCCACCACTTCCTGAGGTAGGCTCTCCATGCATCCACTACCCTTTCTGTAAAAAATAACTTCCTCACATTACCCCTTAATCGTCCTCCCTCTAGTCTCATGCTGTGTCCTTTTGTCCTGCTATTTTTCTTGTATTGAAACATGTTAGACTCTTTCACCTTGTTAATGCCCTTAAGATGTTTGAATGTTTCAATCATATCACCTCTCTCCCTCCTTTGCTCTAGGGTATACATATTGTGCACCGTTAATCTGTCCTCAAAGGTTTTCTGATGCACTCCCTGCACCATTTTGGTTGCCCTTCTCTGGACTGCCTCCATTTTGTTAATGTCCTTGTAAAGGTGCGGCCTCCAGTACTGCATGCAGTACTTCAGATGGGGCCTAACCAGTGTCATGTAAAGAGGGATTATTACCTCCCTCTTATGACTTGCAATACCCCAGCTAATACACCCCAACATCCCACTAGCCTTACCTACTGCTTTAGTGGTCTGCTTGGATGATTTCAGATAATCTGTGATGATGTTGCTGAAGTCTCTTTCTTCCCTTGTGATTGCCATCAATTCCCCTCCCAACTTATAGGTGGCTTCAGGGTTTCTCTTCCCTATGTGCATGATCTTGCACTTCTTTGCGTTAATCCCCAATTGCCACTCTTCCACCCATTTTGCCAGTTTATCCAGATCTCTTCCCATTCTGCCCACCCCATCTCGATCATCTACTCTGTTGCAGATCTTAGTGTCATTTGCAAACAGACAAATCTTACCCTCCAGTCCATCTGCAATGTCACTGATGAAGATATTGAAGAGGACTGGCCCCAGGACTGATCCCTGAAGTACCCCACTTGTGACTTGCATCACTTCTGACTGTATACCGTTTATCTACACTTTCTGTTTTCTGCCTGCCAACCAGTTTGCCACCCAGTTGACCAACTTCTGACCCACCCTGAGCCTACCTAGCTTATTAATCAATCAATCTTCTATGTGGACCAGTATTGAATGCTTTGCTGAAGTCAAGGTAGGTGACATCAACTGCACCCCCTTGGTCCACCACTTTGGTTACACAGTCAAAGAAGTCTATGAGATTAATTTGACAGGATCTTCCTGTTGTAAACCCATGCTGTCTTGCATCCTGTGCTCCTATGGATTCCAGATGTTGCACTATCCTTTCTTTAAGGAGTGCCTCCATAATCTTGCCCACTACTGAGGTAAGACTGACTGGTCTGTAGTTCCCTGCCTCCTCCCTGCTACCACTGTTGTGGAGTGGGATCACATGAGCCCTTCTCCATTCTTCTGGGACCTCTCCTGTGCTCAGAGACTCACCAAACAGTTCTGATAATGGCTCTGCTAGTTCCACCCTTAGCTCCTTTAGTACCCTGGGATGTACACTATCAGGTCCCATTGCCTTGTCCACCTTGAGCTTATTGAGTTCTTGTAGGCCCTTTCTTTTCTGAAGGGACTAGTGCACACCTCTCTCCCCCCCCCTCGTGTCCATGGTACTGAGCTGTTGGCCCTGCCCTAGCTTCTGCTCAGGAACTACTGAGCAGAAGTATTTATTTAGGATAAATTACTTTCCTTGGTCCTCCTCCACACATTCACCCTCATCCCCTTTGATCTTAACAATACCCTCTCTGACATTCTCCTTACACTAATATATCTATAAAAAGTCTTGTTGATGTTCTCACATAGCCCAGTTGATGTTTCCATGAATCAAATGTCACTCCCAAATATATATATTCATTAACTACTTCTAGTTCATGACCATCCACTGTCCAATTCTTATTATAAAAATGCTCTCAGAAATGCTGCAATCTGATTGGCTGTTAGGATTCCAACATCCTTACATTAATCCATGTTATACTGTCATGTACAGCCTGATCACCATGGCACATGGATTCTTCCTGTCAGCATTCCATCCTCTAGCACTGCTGAATGTGTGGAATGATGCATTCTGATTTTGAACCAGCATTCTTAAACTGTTGGTGGAAGAACTATTTTATTAAAAATCTCCCTCTAAATGAGGAAAACATTCAAAAAGTATACTTATAACACATTTCTTTTGGAACCATTTTTTATAATAGCAATAAGGCACTACTAGGAGTTAGATTAACAGTCAGTTAATCACCCTAGGGAGCAATATGAAACAAGCCTGGCGTACATTACCCCTTAGGGGTGATTAACAGATTGTTAATATAACCCTGGTCATGCCTTATTGCTTAATTATTACCATTTTTAGTAAACATTATGATATTAGTTTCACTAATATTCAAATCAGGATATATATTTTTAGTTGTTTCACTGTAGCTGATATTCCTCTCCTAAGCTCCAAGGGAGTTTGAGATAAAATAATAGCATCATCTGCATATAACATTATCTGTCTATTGGTTCCAAATAGTACAGGAGGAAATGTGTCTATTTTTGTTAAACAATGAACCAAACATTCAATATACAGTATAACTTAAAAAGAAAGCAATGGAGCTAAAACACATTCTTGCTTTACACTGTAAGTGATAGTAATGGGGTCTGAGAGAGTTCCATCTCTTGATAATTTTACTCTAGACATTGTGTTTGTGTGCAGCATTTGTAATATCATTAATAAACATGCAACTATACAATATAATTTTAGCCTATCACACAATGTATTTCTATTAACAGAATTGAGGGCTGACTTATCACTAAAATAGACAAAAATATTCAAATTTTAAGAAATTATGTAGGAATCCAAAATATAATTTAAAGTAAAAACAAGGGGCCTGATTCTAGAAGGGCTGTAGCAAGTCACACCAAAGGTGACTTGCGCCAAATGCCATTGCACCAAGAACCCTGCTCCTGATTCTCTATTGGGCAGGGGCAGGAGCAGGGTCCCTGTGGCTAAGTCCTGTGACTTACACCAACCTGAATGGTACACCAAATGGAGGACATATCCATACAAGTTTCTGCAAGCCTGTGGCAATTTCAACACAAGCACTCCCCCATGCCCCAATCCTGTGAAATGTGTTATAAAAGCCCCGCAGGGCTAGAGGATCCCCCCAAGCCCCGATCCCCATACACCAAGTCTGAGTGGTAATAGAAACCGTGACCAAAAATAAAAGATCATTGTTATCCCTGGTCTAGTGGCCCCTCCCCCTCTCCTGGCAGTGCCAGACCACCTCACACCCCTCTGACCCATACCCAGCCGGTGACTGGCATAACCCACCTCTTACCTCCATGGCCAGCCACCGACTAAGCACTGTATGAGCATGGACTGCTGTAAATAGTGTGTATTTAATGAATGAGCTGTCATTCATTGAGCCCATACTATCTACAGTAGTACACTCTGTTACAGAGCTCAGTTGGTGGCTGACCATGGTGGTGAGAAGGTGGGCTGTGAAAGTCACTGACTGGTATGGGCTCAGAAATACGGTGTCCGCACTTCATGGGTGGGGGCCATTAGACTACCAGAGATATTGGGGATCTTTTGGGGGTCACAGTTTACAGCTCAGACTTAGGGTATGAGGATTGGGGCTTGTGGGGGTGCTCTAGCCCAGCAGGGATTGTTTTACATATATCAGGGGATCGGGGCATTAGGGGATCCTCTAGCCCTGCAGGGTTTGTTTTATATATATCAGGGTATCAGGCATGGGGGGGTGCTCCAGCCCTGTGGGGCACTTTTTACATATATTGGAGGATCAGGGCATGGGGGGTACATGAGCCCTGCAGGGCATTTTATACATATATTGGGGGATCAGAGCATGAGAGTGCTGCTAGCCTGTGGGGCTTTTATCACACATTTATTGGAAATTGGGGGCATTGGGGATTCCATTGCCCTGTGGGGCTTATTCTACTCAGCACAGTGACACAACTGCCAGTGGACACAAAGTACACTTACACCAGCTATTAGCTGGTGTAAATGAACTTTAATGGATGTCCTCCTGGGGTTGTTTTAGAATTGCAAATTTGGGGATCTTGCAGCCACCCCTCCTGAATAGGGTGCAACTGCTGCTATAAACCCCCTTGCACCATGTCTCAGGAGGTTTATGGTATAAATGGTGGTGTAAGTCCACTTTGGTGCAAGCAGCCTGTGACATGTCACAGGCTGCTTTGCAGAACCCCATACATTTTTGATGGAGCAAGTCACTTTGCACCATGCGTAACCTTTTGAGAAACTAGATCCAGGTCTATAGTGCTATGTGATCTTCCAAAGTCATATTGGAATTGAGAAATCCAGTTATTACTGGTGGTCATTCCTCAGGTCCTGCCAGAGTTATTCTGGAATATATTTTTGTACAACTGGAGGAAGTGTTATGGGCCAGTAACAGCATAGATAATTTCTGGCCCCTTTTTAAACAAAGGGACAACCACACTGCAGTTCCATTTGGTGGGTACCTTTAATGTTTTATTAATTACTATAAAAATGTTGGCCAATAGCTTGGACCAAAACTTTAAGTTGTGTTGATACAGCTCTGCAGGAAGAGCATCAATATCAGCAGCTTTACTATGATGTTGAGCCAAGATCACAGCCGTGACTTCACAAGGAGAAATAGAATGACACTGAGCAACGGTAAGTAAGCTTGATTTATTGCTTCCATATACAGTAGTATCATCGCTTAAATTTGTTTTAACTTTATATACATTTTCAAAATGTGCTATACAATTGTTAGCAGATATAAGAGCAGAAATGTTGTATTGCTTATTATACAATGGCAAGAAAGAATCCTGGCTTCTGATTGGTCAGTTGGCTGTCACAGCAGGGATGTTATCCTGGCATAACATCCCTGCTGATTGTTTGTAGGCTATAAAGCTTGAGGCAGATCTCTTTTTTTCTCTTAAGAAACAAAAATATTTTACACACTAACAAAAAACATTCTTTAAAATTATTTTTTTAACTATAAAACAATAAGCCATTGTATAATAGAAATAATGCCCTCCAGGGTGGGTATTATGCTAGGATAACATCCCTTCTTGGGTGTTGGAAGCCCTGGGCCAGTGGTCTCAGGCCCAACCACCCGAAGTGGGATGTTATCCCAGTATAACACCCACCCTGTCAGGCATTATTCCTTTATTATATTCAGGTGTAAAAAAAAAAGTCACAAGTGACCAAAATACTTGCATATTTTCTGTTCTTATTGCATCTTGACATTCCTCCCAGAGCACATTTCTGTATTTTTTCTTTCTAATTGTCAGCAATCTTCTATACACCTTTCTAAGGTTCTTAAGGGCAATCAAATATATTGTTTCATTGGATTTAGTGGTCTGATGTCCCCAGTGGTGCAAGTGGTAGAAAAGAAGTACAGGAACTCAGGTACTGGAAAATATGAAATGGAGAATGAAGTTCCTCAATCTAACCGATAACTGTATAGATAGAATGGGATTCAGTTAGGGATATTGAAGTATTTCTACGAAAATATCAATGTTGTACAAGTCAAATTTTGTGATGGAATCCCTGATTTTAGGTCACAGGCCCAGAAACTGTCATATTTTGCTGGTTTAAGAATTTCAGTTCCAGTATCAGTGGGAGGAAGTACAGGAACTCCGTTCCTACTGCAAAAAAAAGGTACAGGAACGGAGTTCCTGTGCGTTCCTGCTCACTTTCATCACTGGATGTCCCACCTTATTAATGATTCTTTTTACTTGTTTGCATTCAGAATCACACTTGGCACAAATGTCCCCTGCCTTGTAAATGTCAGACCTTCTACTTGCTGAGGACAAATTACAACAAATATTTCCCATGAAATCAGAAAAGAACTATTTATTCTATCTTCTAATATTAAATGTTCTGTGTTCTGTGAAATTTCAAAGAGCTGCTGTAGTTGCACTGAACGTTCATTAGACATTATTTCAGTCATCATTTTCTCTGAATATTCATTCCATTTAATCTTTTTCACATAAGATTGCAAATGTTGTTATCTGCACCCTATTGTGAGACCACATGAGTTGCAGAACTTGGGAAATCAATATTTAACTCACACTTTAATGGAAAATGGTTGCTGTCCCAGATTGTTAACACCTCAAAAGAATCCATTTTATGATATGTGACTATACTGTATCTGCCAAACATAAGTCGAGCTGACTACTTCTATATGAGGTGGGAAAAATAATTTCACAATTCCAACCTTCTTTTGTTCTTTAGTTTAGAAATCTTAGACCTTGTCCAGCTGCAAACTGTACCAAATATTTCCCTTATTTTTTTTTTTTTTTATAGATTGACATTGTCTATTTTTTTTCTCTAATTCAGCCTGTACCCTGGAATTAAAGTCCCCAAAATTTAACATAACCAGGCTTGGAAATTATGAGTTTTTTTATTTATTTATTGGATGGAATCAGGTATAACCTTTGAGCACAAGTGCTCATTTGTAAAGGTTCAATGTCAATAAGTTACAGTGAGTTGCAGAGAATTATCAGCACATTTGGAACATCATCAGTGAGTTGCAAAGAATTGTCAGCACATTTGGAACATTATTAGTGAGTTACAAAGAATTGTCAGCACATTTGGAACATCATCAGTGAGTTACAATGAATTGTCAGCACATTAGGAACATCATCAGTGAGTTACAAAGAATTGTCAGCACATTTGGAATGTCATCAGTGAGTTACAAAGAAGTGTCAGCACATTTGGAGCATTGTCAGAGAAACACAGCCATTAAATACAATCACAATTATATGGTTATGATGCAGTACAGCTGGACATACTATCTGAAGGCGTTAGAGTAGGGAGGTGCAGGTGGATGCAGAAAGCAAGTAACAAGGTCACAAAATAAATTTTTCTTTAAATTGCCTTTATTTAAAAAAAAACATTTGGGCAAAGGTCACTGCTGTATACAGCATTTCTTTTTTTATAACAATGTTCCATCTGAAATTATTGACTGTAAAACTGTCTGGTGTTTTAAAACTCACCTCAAACAATGGTTAATGAACAAAACTGAATGCACTTGTAAATTATAATAATTGATGGAATTTTTAGGGCTGTGGGCAGAGCCTAGAGCCCTATTAGGATTGGATTGTAGCTTTAAAAATGGCTGATCATGGAACTCCCTCTTCGGACATTTGAAAGTATTTCTCCACAGCTGCAAATAGTGCACTCCCCTCTGACTTTTACTATTTGTTGCTCTATGATAAAGGCATCTGAAGGAAGGGGGGCTGCTACTGTATTGTACTTCCAAACTTCTCTGGATAGTAACAAAAAAAAACTTTTGAAACTGCTGTTTCTAGTCCCTCAGTTGAACCTTTGCAGGACTGCAGATTGAGCATATGTCCAGCTCAGTCTAATAGATTTATTCTATTTCTTTCAGCAACCTAGGCTTTAACTCATTACATGTTGTATTGGAATTTACTGAAGCTCTGAAACAGTCTGGCAGACTACACTGTCAGATTGCAGACAGTCCACCTGCAGCATTGTTAGTGCTCTCATCCCTCACTGACAAATTTAAGTTGTTTGGGATCCTGACCATATTGTTTTGTTTTTTATATATATTTTTCTATTGAAGCTTTGTATATTTGCTATCCAGTGCTAGTGAAAGGTGAGGACTTACAACACCTCTGTTTATCCACAGAATCAGGTTCACTGCAGACTTTTCTTCTCAATGCTCATACAAGGTGCAGCTGAGACATCACTAGATGGTAAACTAAAGCTATTTGTTTATCTATAGAGTCAGGTGCTGAGCAGCCCCCCCCCCCCACTCATCCAGTGTGATGAATTTAGTGCTGGTAAAAAGTAGATAAAGCCCTCAGTTTATCCACAGTTACAGTACCAGGTCAGGCAGGCTCAGTGCAAACTTACCCACACTGTGATGGATTTAGTGCTGGTAAGAGGTAAGGGACTGACAGTACTTGGGCTTTAAACCCTTGGTTAATCCACAGAGACAGCTACAGTGTGGGGGCAGTGTAAATGCGTTGTTTCCAAACTGTTTCCATTTAGTTCTGGTGAACGGTGAGATACTGCAAGAACTGAGGACCCTAACATTTTGTTTTTGACAGGTTGCATGCTCACACACACACACACACACACACACACACAACATGTACTCTGACTAAACAAATTCAAGAGGACTGAATTAGCAACATACCAGTTTTTGATGCTTGTGACTGAACAGCACTATACGGCGCCAACAAAAAAATAATAAATTGCTATCTGAAATGTTTATCCAAAATAATATTTAAGTGAAAGTATGACTTTTTTTAATAAAATATGTTTTTCATAGTTGACCATTGCTTCTTAATAGTCATATAATATTGTAGTGTGCATTTTAAATATTTAACTTGCAGACACCGTTTATACTTGTTGTTATGATCATGTCATGTACAACAGCAAAAATAATTTCTTTCAAAATAGAAACTCAAAAAGGGACTGTGTTTGTGTTAGAGATAGAGACATTGTAAATTTATAGTTTGCCAGTGATGTTGATAAAAATCTAGGAATGTCACACTTCCCGACGCTTTGCAAAGTTCCATAACCTAAGATAAAGTTTGCTACCAATTTCTCAATATTAAAAAATGGCACATTCACCTGTGAAATTACCTTTCCGGACAAGTGAACAAAATGATATTGGCACACTTCATGATGAAGGGTCCCAAAAAGTCCATGTTGACAATTTGGTTTAATAGTTCCAAAAAATGTCCAAGTTACACCAGGGCATTGCATAATTTCTATGCACATTTGTAACTTTGGTCATTTGGTAGCTTTTCACAGCCCTATCGACTCTGGCTAGCCCTTGTTATATTTGGGATGTATTTGTACTGTATGTCAGTATATTTCATATGGTTTCTTATGTTGTTTTAGTTATTGTCCTATGTATGTTGACTTGATGTGTGTGTCAATGAACAGTTTTATACTCATCAGGCTTAAGAGCATAAAAAATAAAAGTGAAATGAAAAGAGGAGAATAATAGGAGGGTGCAGGTGGACACAGAAAGCAAGTATTGAGGGAAAGGGGTATAGTAGAAGCCACAAGGTAAGGAGCAGGTCAGGTAGGTAGTAGTTTAGTGAGGGAATGGAGGTGTAGTAGTGGAGAGGAGATCTGGAGCTCAGTGGAAGGATTTACAATTGAGGCCAGGTGAGAAGCAGGTGAACGCCAGTGAAGAAGTTAGTCGAAGCACTGAGAGGATAAGCTCATCTCTCAGGGCAGCCTTGAAGTGGGAGAGTTTAGTGTGTCCAGTGAGTGTATAAGGGAGCTCATTAAGCCAAGGGTTGGAGCAGTTCACAAATGAGCACTGTCCTTGGCTGGTAATGCATCTAGGAACCATAAGGGCTTACCTAGTGACACTTCTAGCAAGACACTGGTTTGGAACAGGAAGAAAGACTGCACTGATGCTGAGGAGGTATTTCCAAGCGATACTTTCTTGTCCATAAGGTCAGTTTGGAATTTGAGTCAGGCCTAAAGGGGAAGCCAGTTTGTTTGCTCATAAAGAGTGCAAGTGCGAGTGAGCTTTCCACCCCTGTGACAAACTGACAAGATTTATTTAGTGTGACCTTAACCTTTCAAGAGTTGTAGTGCAGGCTGCCCTGTAGATGGGTAGGCAATAATCAATGAGGGGAAGGATAGTGCTAGAGACTGCCAGCCATCTGGCTTTTGGGGTGAAATTCAATCTTTACCTATATAGTGCTCAACATTTCCTACTGGCAAGGTTAGTGATGTTGTCTATGTGCTTGGAGAAGGTCAGGATTTCACCCAATGTGACACCCAGGTAGGTACCTAAAGGAGTGTATCTGTTCTAGGGTGTCACTAAGGGTAGTGCAGACAATCAGGGGTGGGGTTTTATTTTTAAGGTGCTGGCTAGTGGATGTCATAGCTTTTGATTTCTTGAAGTTGAGTACAAGCTTGTTTTTTTGGAATGAGAGCTCAAGGGATGTGAAACTGCTTTGTAGAGTCCTAGAGAGTGTCTCATGTAGGTGGCTACTGTTGACAATTACATCATCTGCATACAACAACATTCCAGAGTGGGTGCCAGCCTTAGGTAGTTCATTTACAAAGACAGTAAAGAGGAGGAGACCAAGAATGGATCCTTGTGGGTCCCCAAATGAAACTTCTAATATTAAATGTTCTGTGTTCAGTAAAATTTCAGTTACATCTTTAAAAGCTCAACTTATACTGTAATATTGTTAAATATATTGGTGAAAACCCTAAATGTAATTTTGAGGGGGATATACAGTACACATTAAAGAGTAGAATTATGAGGTCATGTGATGGCTGACTGGGAGGACATGGTTCCCCTCTGCCATTTCTGCCTAATTTTTCTTAATTTTTTTCCAAGTTTGGCAGTTTTGCTGGAGTGGATTACTTGCCTTCAAGTTGGACGGCCTGCACCGGCTGTATTTTGTCAGTTCCTGAGATGGATTCTGAAATGAAGACTTCATTACCCTGACACACTTCACTGCTGACAGCTAAGCATGAAAAAAACAGCAAGCGCTCAAAACTGCAGGCTGCGGAAGCCTCCCACTCCACTTCTGCAGCTAAAACCCTCAAGCAAGACAAGTTCCTGGAGGAGATGGCACCACTGAAAAGCTCCTTGCAGCTTCTTACAGATGAGCTCAAAAAAAGATTTGGTGGGGCAATCCTGCCATAACAGCTTTATCGTGGTGGGTCTGCCCGAAGGGGCTGAGGGTCTCAAGGCCATTACATTTGTGCAGAAGCTTCTGGAAAAGGTAGCAGGACCCTCCACCAATGGGCTGACATATTTAATTGAGTGGACGCATCGGTCTTTATGCCCTTCACCTTCACTGGTTCTCCAGCCTGCCTGATTATTTGCATGTTGCTTAACTACCTGGATAAGCAGCACGTTTTAGCCAAAGTCCGGGAGTCCAAGGAAATCCTCTGAAAAGGGGGGCTGCTACAGATAGCCCAGGATATGCCTTTTTCAGTGTGGCAGCAAAGAGTCGCATGGCATCCTTTTGCTACCAAGTTCCTTGCCGCTAGTATCAGGTTTAGGGTTTGCTACCCCGCCACTCTTCAGGTGCACCACAATGGGAGATGGCTTAGCTTTGAGGACCAGGTGCAGTGTTGGCTGAGCTCAAGAAGATCTATCCTTACCTATTTAAGTGAATGTGCTGCTTGAACTGCAGGTCTATTTACTTTTACTTTGCTACCTTGTTTGGCAGGATTGCATGGATACTGAGCATTTTGTTGTCTGCTGGTTTATGGTGCTACAGACTTGAAGAGATCTTCTTTGGGGCTCCACACTGTACAGTTTGATTTAATATTGGATCCATAAATTCTGTGGCACCAGTAATTATGTGGGACTACTAGGACTCAACGCTGTTCTGTTCCATGGTTGGTGAGGCCTTTCCCCACTATGGTGAATGGATTTGACTTTCCTTTCCTTTTTTTTGCCTTCACTCCCAGACTTCTCTTTGTTATTGGGTATGGTTTCCATGGATGATACCTGATGTAATCAGCTTCTCAGCAGTTTAACCTGTGAGGATTTAGACTTCTGACTGTGGTCACCTCGGGAGTAATTTATTTCATTTTTCCTTTATCTCCAATCTCAGTCTTGATGAGGATGCTGTTTCTGACCAATCTGCTTTCTGGAGAGACTCTCAGTGCTTTGGACATTGTTTCACCAGAATTTCTTTGGACTGTAAAAATTATTCTCTGATTTGCTTTTTATATTGTCAGTTTTTCTTAGTTTGGAGGGGCCCTACTGCGAACTGTTGGACAATATGTCACACTTATAATATTGCTCCTTCTGCTAGACTGTCTAGTTCTTTATTTTCACTGGGTAAGTTATTACTTTCTGAATAAATGTTTTGCTGATCTACCATGGTTTGGCTAATTTCATTCAACTTGGCATTTGTTGGGGGGTGTCGTATTCTGTATCATAAGCCACTCTGAGAACTGGCTGGAGTGGCCGAGGGGGGACTTATACGGTCAGTTCTTACCCATCACGCGCTGGTCATTGTTAGAACAGCAGTCATTAAGACTGGGGATTGGACACATTTGTGTTATTCCGTTTTGGGGTGGTGGGTTTTGGGAGAGTGGGGTTCAGTTCTTCCTCTCTGGCCCGGTTTGGCATTTTGATTTTACTCTGTTTTTACAGTTCCTTAATGGTGGGTTTCATGTTTATTGGGTTGCTTTGCACTTTTCTTTGTACTACGTGGATAACTTGACTCTCTCCAGTTGTATCCATTGTGGGTCTTTTTTTTTAGATTTTACTGTTTATAGAAAGGAGGGTTTATGCTTGTGGATGGAGGGGGGTAAAGTTGTAATCCTAATTTCCAAATGAAACAACCGCGAACACCTGTGAGTGGTGGAGTACACAGCTCAAGCTTGCCAAGCCCATCAGTAAGCAAACATTTCCAAAACAGGGCTAGCACACCAGAAATGAGTGAAATTAGGTACACCGTCCACAGTAGATCCTTCTTTTAAAGTTGTTTTATTTTTCAGTTTAGACAAAGGTGAATCCCCAAAGGACAGGAGGACATCTACACAAGGCCCCTGCACTTCTGTTAAATAAACCCTTCATCAGGGGGTTTGGTAAAGTTCTGAATGGATTCCAGAGCACCTGTGATGGGATATTTTTTATTTGTATTCTATCGCTGTATCTGATTCTTAGATTTTAGTGTGTATGAGTGTTATTTACAAATTTGTGTCTTGGAATATAAAGGGGGCTCACAGTAAACAAAAAAGGCATATGATCTGGTCATCTTCAGAAACTCCACCTGAATGTGGTAATGCTTCAAGAGAACCATTTAAAAAGGGTGGACGCTTCTCTTTTCAGGAGGCACTGGGTGGCACAGACATTTGGAGCAGGCATTCACTCCAATGGGGGGGAGTTGCTATCTTGGTGGCAAGGGGAACATCTTTTAAACTTAGTCATGAATACTGGGGACAGGACGGGTGTTATATCCTATTGCAGGGTTGTTTGAGTACCACAGAGGTTCTTTTTGGCTCTATATATGGTCCTAATATTGATTCCCCTCACTTTTTGTCAGACTTGGCAGTTCTTCTCTCTTCCCTCCCGAGGCTACCCATAATTCTGGGAGGTGATCGGAATCTAGTTTATCAGACTGATCTGGATAGATCCAGTCTCTCTAGGTGGGGTCTATCTCCTGGTCAGAGGGTTTTTTTGGACTTTCTAGATCATTTGGGTTTAACAGACCCATAGTGAGTTCTGCATCCTAAAGACAAGCAATATACCTTCTTCCCCTTCCCTCAAGGAAATTCCTCCCAGCTGGTTTTCTTTTTATTGTCTGAAACCTCCCTTGATGGCCTAATCACCTCTGAAATACTCTCTATGGTCCTATCAGACCATGCGCCAGCTAAGTTGACTCAGACCCTAAAGGACAGGCAGGAGATGGATGGGATTTGGCATCTCAACTCCCAGCTTTTGAAAGACCCAGCTGTGGTCTTCCACTTGCAGGATTTTCTTAAGAGATTAATAGAAATCAACAAGGATTCTGTATCCAGGCTGGACCTATTGTGAGGGCCCTCAAATGTGCTATTTGGAGGAATACATTAAACTGGTGACCTAATGTAAAAAAGTCAGATCTATGGAAGATGACCAACTTCTCTCAGAAATCAGGCACCTCAAGAAAAAACTTTCTTCACAACTTCCCCCTGAGATATGGCAACAGTTCAAATCTGCTCATTTTAAATATGAGCTGCTAACTGAAAAGGTGGAACCTGGCTATCTTGAGCACCAAATCCCAATATTTGGAATCTGGGGAGAGGTTGGATGACTGCTGACTTGGCATCTACAGTAGTCAGAAGAGGGTAGGGTGGACCCACATTTGAGGCCTGGCCTGGATGCAGAGATCCTCAGGAAGTCATGGGATAATGTGGAAGCCTTTAGGGAATTTTACAGAGGGCTATATGATGAAAGCTCCCTAACCCCGGAACATCGAGTGCTGATTTTTCAGTATCTGGAAAAGCTTCCCCTCCCCTGGCTTTCCCCTTTCCCAGCATCCATACAGGTTTTGGATGTCCAGGTGGCTATTCATCAGTTGTCTTTGGATAAAGCCCCCGGCTCCAATGGCTTCTGTAATCATTTTTGTACACTCTTGGTGGAGGATCTAGCTTTGCTTCTTATGCAATTATTTAACTCTTTTTTGACTGCGGGGTTGGTAGATCATTTCTTTACCCAGGCCTGGGTAACACTCATTTTGAAGCTGGGTCAGGATGAGATTGCTATCTAGTTACCACCCAATCTCATTACTAAAGTCTAACATTAAGATTTTGGCAAAGATGTTAGCCGCTAGGTTAAAATGAGTATGGGGCCCACTTATTTCACCAGTACAGGTGGGTTTCATGGCTGTCCACCTTTCTAGAGACCACCTTAGAAAGCTGTTCTGCCTTGTTTTTGCATCCCAGGAGAGCAGGGTCCTTGCAGCCCTGCTCTCCCTGAATGCAGAAATGTATTTTGATCAGGTCTTGTGGCCATTTCTGTTTGAAGTACTAAACAAATTTGGTATCGCAGCAGAGTTCTGTACTTGGATCAAGGTGAAGAAAACCAACCCCTTGGCCTAAATGTGCTGTAATGGGCATTCCTTTTCTCATTTTCAGTTAAAATGCGTTACAAGGCAGGGATGCCCCGTTTCCCCATTGCTGTTTAATTTATACTTGGAGTCCTACTGTTTAGGTTGCAGAACTTGAAGGACATCAGAGGGATTCTGACTGGAGACACAAGGTGCAAACTCTCAGCGTACACTGATGATTTTACTTCAACATGTTGAAGAACCTACCTCTTCTGTCCTGGTTGCTTTAGCTGAGATTAATTATTTTGCTAGACTAGTGGGACATAAATTAAGTCTGGACAAGTCATAGGTTATGCCTCTCAACCCCTTGGTCTCTAAGCAGAAGATCTAGGCTCTAGATCTGGCATGGGAACTCAAGACCCTTAAGTACCTTGGAGTCTTCCTACCATGTTTTCTCTCAGCTGTGGTCCCCTTCAGTCTTCCTCCTCTCCTCCAGGCCATTAAGACTGATTTATTGAGATGAGCAGCCTTACCCCCATCTTTCTGTGGTTGTTTTAATATCATCAAGATGAATGTCCTCCCACAGTTGTTATACCCATTGGGGATGTTAAGAGTCTACCTCCCAAAGTTTTAGTTCACACACTTACAATGGTTACTGAACAGTTTCCTCTGGAGGGAGGGTGTGATTCACCGGGTGTACTCTAAACTCATGTTACCGAGAAAGATAGGCGGCCTGCAGCTCCCTAACTTTTACCTTTATTACTTAGCTTTGCAAGGGGTGAAATATTTGCCCTGGGGTCTTGCTGGAGGAGTTGTTTGAGAGGGATGGTTACCAGCCACTCTGGTTGCAAATTGATAATTCTCTTTGCTGTGGGGCGGGCATTTCCTTGGCTAGTCTTTTGTTTATAAAACCGTCTAGTTTGCCAGCAGCACTGTGTCATCTATCCCCATGTGGTCTCTCATGGTCAGAAAGCAGCTGGAGGGTTTACTCCAGGTGGGTTGGTCCCAATCTTTAGTGCAACCAGGCTTGTTAAACCCTAACATTCATATCGGGGACCACCTAGTTCCTGTCTCCTTTTGTCCCTATTTGTGTTCAGCTACCATGGCTTCTTTCATAAAGCAGGACAAGCTTGTATCTCATGAGCACTGGCAAGATCTTTTCTCAATACCCCTACTCCACCCTTTTAAATATTTACAATTGGTCAATGCCTTGTCATCCTATTTCGGTCTTGGACCATGGGAAAAGGATGGTAATGGTGTTCTTCCCCAGCTTATTTCTCTGGGAGCTCAGTCTCATCCCATGGCTGGTTTCTATGACTATCTGCACACTGTGGGCCCTACTGACATTGCCAGGATATGTTATTACAGTCAAAGTGCACTTGACTTCCAACAAGAATCAAAACGATGGCAAACTATTTGGTGCAGTCTCTCTAAATACATAAAAAGAGACTGGTATAGATGGACCCAGTTCCAGATATTGCACTACATGTATTGTACCTCTCTCAAACTTGATACTATCAGAAGGTCTACCTCTGCAGCTTGCACCCATTGTGGCCTGATGGTTGGGAACCCTGCATATGCTATGTGAGTGTCCTAAGGTGGCCTCTTTCTGGCAAAAAAGTAAATCCTCACTGGATTCATTGTTGGGTCTTGATGATCTTTTCACACCTGAGATATGTCTTCTGGGAGATTATTAGCTACTTTACCTAGCCACTGTAGGGCAAACATTGCCATGATCTCAATGGTGGATAAAGCAGTTATTCTGCAACATTGATGGGATGACCCCTCTCCTCTCCTCCCTGTAAGGAGTGCTATAATGAAATTATGCAAGCCTTAAAGGTGCAAAAACAAATTGTCAGACTTCAACACCAGGCTGACCTCTTCTCCTGGAGATGGGAAGTGCTTCATACCCTTCTCTCATTACTGAACTGATCTACCCAGGAACAACCTGGTTCAAAGTCATCTATCTGATAGTCTTCTTTTATTTTTATAGGTTTCATTTGGAGTTTCTTTGGTGCTCTGGGATGGGGGGAGGAAGTTTGGGGTCTGTTGTAAGTGGGGGAGGGGGTCTGGGGTCTAGGGTGGGATCAGTGGGCTCTTAACAGAGTTTTGTATTGTGCTTTTCCTTCCTGTATTCAGATTCCAGTTTAATGATCACATTTAAAAAAATATGTATTATATGCAATGTGCGTACAAATAAGCAATTCGCATTAAACCAAGAGTTAATTGAGATAGACTGAGTCCCTTTTTCCCTACCAAAACCTCTCTCTTTTTTTTATCTATATGCCATTTGCTCCCTGTGACCACCTGCACCTGCCATCAGGCCCCCGCCACAACCCTGTCACCCTCTCCCCCTCTCAGGGATTGATGAGGATTGGGATTCAAGAAATTGGGTCCATCAGAATCGGCCACAGGGAGACATAGAATTTTCTGTGTTTTCATTTGAACAGTGGCACAACAAGCTGGTGTACATACTTGTAGGATTGTGCACACTCCTGGAAGCTGCCTGCTCTTTCCACCCTTCTAACATTCATCAGTCCCCAGACCTCCCTTGGTCTGACATGCAGCTTCCATCCGGCATCAGCCAAGAATGAGGAAACTAGCCTCCCCAACCCAGCAGATGAGAGCATCTAGTGGCTGCTACAATTATCCCAGCCCTCCCCGTGGCCACCTGCCAGAGGCCTGAGCTCACCTCTGAACATGGGTTGCCAGCATGGTGCAAGTTGTGGCATCCACTGCCTTAACCTTCAGTGCCACCAGGTTGACCTTCAAAGCCTCTCTCTTTAATTGCTGGGATACTCCAAAATTCATACCCTACCAAGGATAAACTATTTCTTTCATTATTCCAGGGGCGTGATTCACAATGATCTACACAAGCTGTACCAAAGGTAACTTGTGTTGATCACTGGTGCACCAGAGACTCTGCACCCTATTCACTATCACGTAGGGTTCCAGTGGCAAAGTCACATGGTTGTAGCAACCCTGGCCCTATGGCAAACAGTCTGCACATCTGGAAGGTGTGCCGCAAGCCATGGGGCAGTCCTGTGGCAATAGAACCATGGACCACAGTCCCTAGTGGGTATCACACACCCCAGCCCCTATCCCAGTTAATAATAAAAAAAAAATCTCCTGATGGTCTAGTGCACCCATGATCAGCCCCAATCTCAGTTAATAAACAAAGAAAAAACATCTCTGGTGGTTTAGCAGACCCCTGATCAGCCACGTTCTCAGTTAATAAATAAAGAAAAAACATCACTGGTGGTCTAGCAGATCCCTGATCAGCCCCAATCCCAGTTAAAAAAAACACAACCCTGGTGGTCTACTGGGCCCCCACCCAGCAGGGAGTAGCCCAGCACCCCGCTCCCACTGTTCCATCCCAGAATCAGTGTCCAGCACAGCCCTCCACTCTCCACCATGACTGGGTGCTGACTGAGCTGTCAGTGAGCTTACTGTATACAGTATGTGTGCTACATACTGTATACAGCATGCTAATTGACAGCTCAGTATGCACCTGGCCATGGTGGAGAGTGGAGGGCTGTGCCTTGTGCCTGTTCTGGGATAGAATTGGGGGAAGCAGGGTTGGGGTCCACTAGACCACCAGGGTTGATTTTTGTTTAATTTATTAACTGGGATGGGGGTTGATCAGAGGTCCACTAGAACACGAGGGATGTTTTTCCCTTTATTTATTAACTAGGATTGAGGCTGATTTGGGGTCCGCTAGACCACAGAGATGTTTTTTCTTTATTTATCAACTGGGATCAAGGCTGTTTTTTTAACTGGGATCAGGGCTTGGAGGACCATGGCACATTGCCGCAAATGTCAAAACCCTCCCAGAGACACACGTCTAAGTACCCACAGACCATCCCTGGCTGGTCTAATGGTATGTACAATTTTGTGCTCGGGAAGGGTTTTGTGAATACCATATTGGGAGATATGGCAGCCTGCATCTGCCACAAGCCCCCTAATGCCATGTTGCAGCCCATTTTGTGGTACAAGGCTGGTGCAGGCAGCTTGCGTTTGATTCAGGCTGCCTTTGTGAATTGTTCCTGGTGCATCTTTTAGTGCAAGCAGCACCTTGGCCCATTCTTTGTGGTGCAAGCTCCTTGCACCATTCAGGGGACCTTTGTGAATCAGGCCCCAAGTCTTCTGTAAAATAATAACATCAAATTCTATTAACCTACATACCCATGTTTTATCTGACAGCTTCTTTGCAGGCCTGTAATATTCCAACTCAGCACTTTTAATTGGGATTAGTAGGATTTCAACTAGCTATTACTTATCTTGTTCTATTAAATTAACAGTACTTTCTGTTTTTGCCACATCTGTACCCTCTTCAGACAAACAGGATATAAATTGACTGACTTAAATTACTACTATCTAGTAAGACAACACTACTATTTACTCAGCAGCCTTTCTTTTTCCTCGCCCTTAGAAAAGCTGTTGCCTCATCCGCCCCTTCAAGTTCTTGTGACTACTCTACAGGTTTTAGGAATTCATTGATGCTATGCTGTTTCACAGCTGGAGTCTTTTCTTTATTGTTTATTAAATTCACCTTCCTATGAGTTTTTTTTTCTTCAGCTAGGCTAGGGTTTAATCTAACTGTGTTATGCAGCATAACTCCTAATTCCATGAAACTTGATTTATTGTCAAGAACCTCACTTCTTTTATTACAAGAAGATAAAACCACACATATCCACCCTTTAATCAGGGGAACTCTGTATCTATAGGCTGAAACAATACTGTATCTATCCAAGAAAGTCTGTTACCCAGAATACTTTTTATAATATTGTATACTGCTGATTTTACTGTAAAATTATTTTCTGCTCTCCTCTTTGGTAGTTATATTGTGGGTAATATGCAACCTTTTTTATATTGAACTTTCAGGTAGCATCTTCACTGTCGCCCTTAAAATTAAGACCATCATCAAACGCCCCTTCATCTTCACTAAATTGTACATTTTTGCTGATTTTCCCTCCCTGCTTGCCTTTCTTAGTAGGTATACTTCACTGAATAGTAATTTTATTTTGAAGCTTTTCCATGTAAGAATTAGATTTAGTTTTCTCTTTTTAGACCCTTTGTCATGTTCATTAATATTAATCAGTTATTGTTTCTGTTCCTTCAGTTCTGTAACTAGTGTCTCAAGTTCTGTCTTTTATGACTTTATCTTTTTATTCAAGATTTTAATTATTACAAACAAACAAACTTGCCATTACAAGTAGAATAATAAGTTAGTATAAAGCACAACAATAATGGTAAGTGATAGAATCATACAAACTGTAAAATTAGTGATGTCTCTTATCCTGATCTGATTGTTAGATTACATCAGATATGTCTCTTTGAAATAGGTAATCATAACTGTTCAATACGTCAAGTTTTAAGCCTGATAAGAGAGAATAGCTAAGCATAAATAACGTATGATAATTAAAGACAATTGTCTGCATGCTGAATAAGACTTAAAGAAGGAATAACTTAAATTCCTACCAAAAGGATAGAAATAATAAGGGGAGCACAAAAGGTGCTTAGTCAAGGGAAATATATTCCTAAATAAAAAGAGACAACATCAGTTCTAGTAAATATCATCCCAGATAAAAAAAAAAACATGTACCAAATATTGTAGGAGTTTCCTTAAAAGACTACTAAGTGCTTGTATTATTAAGGTAATTGATGTAGTCCTGCCAACATTGACCATATTCCTTTAGTCGGTTATGAGCAAAGTAGGTAATACGTTCCAAAGAGGCACACTGTGAGAAACTTTTGAGGATATCAGAAAAGGAGGGAATATTTGTAGTTCTCCAGGACACCAATATAAGTCACTTAAGTTGGAGAAAGAGTAAGTTAAGCCATTTATTTTGAGATCAAGAAAGGGAGACATTAGGAAAAGCTGAAATTCCAAGCAGGAATAGTATAGGATTAAAACTGACATTGAGACCAAGTACTTTAGAGGTGAATTGTTGTACCTTAGATCAGAGTATAAGTATGGGGTCACAATACCATAATATGTGAAGTAGGTCTCCATTTGGTTCATTGCATCACCAACAATTATTGGAGTTAAGCAAGCCCATAAGGTGAAGAACTGAATGTGTTCTGTACCAGAGATGTAACATTTTTGTTTGGATTAAAGAACTGCGCTTATCTTTGAATGATTTATAAGTAAGGAGGAAACACTTAAGCCACTGTGAATCAGGTATATCGTAGTTCAAAATTTGTCTCCATTTATTTTTGGCTTTCAGGGATTGATCTGGTAGAGTGTTTCTGATGTCCTTGTAAATTGCACTAGTTACATTTGAAGTAGTACTGATCCATAAAAAAAGTGTCTCTCATGTAGGTCCTGTACAGTACATGTAAATATTGGAAAAAGGCATTACATGCAGTGCGTAGTTGTAAGTATTTCCAAAAATCTTGTTTTGGAAGATCCTATTGAGCATGAAGTCCACTAAAGGATTTTAAAGTAAGGGTGTTATTTTCCAGGATATCCCCCCAAAAAGAGATACCACAATTGTGCCATGAGCAACAAAAAATTGGATATTTTTCAAGGAATATGTTTGGATTGCTACAAATAGGGGTGTAAAATAAGGGGGTTGGATTAGATTTTAGTTGTTTGTGTATTTGTTTACAGTAATATACAGAAGAGAAGATAGTAGGGTGCTGTCTTAAATTGGAAGGAAGAGAGTTATAAATAAAGATGGTAGGGCAGTTCCCTATGCTAAGTGAGGATTCCATTTCAACCCAAAGAGGTGTTTGAGGCATAGGTTTGCAGAACCATTTAGAAGTCTGAGTGGCATGAAAGGCCCATAAGTAGTCTGTAAACCAGGGCAACCCAAAACCCCCTTTAGACCAGTGAGATAGAAGTTTAGTATGACTGAACCTTGGAGTTTTCCCTTGCCATATGAAATTGCCTATAAGTTTATCAAGTTTGTTCAGAAAACTGGGTGGGAGGATTAGGGGGATAGTAGCAAATAGGTGAAAATATTTTAGATGCAATAGACATTTTGATAGCTGCTATTTTCCAAGAAAAGGATAGGTTGAACAGCTTCCAACGGTCTAAAGTAGTTTTAATATTAGATAGTAGGGGAGTAAAATTGGCTTCCAATATTTTCTCTAGGTTTGGGACTATTGATATACCTTGGGGAGACCACTGAAAATTCATGGGGTTATTCATGAATGGTTTACAAAGAGAATTTAAAGATAGCTTTTCTGTTTTACTGAAATTTAATGCCAGACCAGAAATTAAGGTGAATTCATTAAGTAGGTTTACTAGCAGTGTTCCTGCCTCTTCAAGATTTTCCAGAAGGACTAATAAATCATCTGTATATGATAGTGATGTACATTGGAGGTTACCAACAGGAATCCCTGTAATAGTGTTGGAAAGACAGAAGTGAGCAGTAAGGGGTTCTATTGCTAAAATGAAAATGGAGGGTGATAGTGGGCAACCTTGCCTAGTACCTCTAGCCAGTAAAAAGAAAGGAGAAAGCATAGCATGTGTTAGTATTATTGGTGAAGGTGAAGTATAAAGTAGCTTTATCCAGGGACAGAATTTACTGGTGAAACTGAAATAATTCAAAGTCTGGTATGAATAATCCCAATTTAGAGAATCAAAGGCTTTTTCATTGTCAATAGCTATGGCAGCTGCTGGGGATTTAAGAAATTTAGCCTTATGTATTAGACTGATTAATGTGTGAAGATGGCCGGAACCTGTTCTGCCCTTGATAAAACCTGCTTGGGATTTATGTACTAGTTTAGAAATAAGTGGTTCCAGTCAGAAGGTCAGGAGTTTTGCAAAGATTTTCCCATCAGTGTTTAGTAAACATATTGGCCTATAGCTGGAGGAGAGAGAGAGAGATCATTGTCTTTTTTTGGTAGTACAGTTATGACAGCTTCTGACATTGAAGGCAGGAGTCTACCAGCTTGTGTTGCTTCCTGGAAAACCTTGAAGAGCAAAGGACATAAATCAGAGACTGCTTTATAGAAATCCACCAGAAATGCATCTCCACCAGGGGATTTACCCAATTTTCAGGAGGTGAGAGCCCTCTGAATGTCCTTTAGAGTAAATGGTGAGTCTAAATCTTTCTTCTCTTGTTCACAGAGGTTTGGAAGATGTGTCATGTCTAGAAAATGTTGAGTATGAGAGTTGGGAGCCGAGTTAGGTGCAGCATATAGGTTTTTGTTATAGGATGACATATTTTGGTTGATGGATAGAGCATCTTTATGTAATTGACTAGATTGGTCTTTAATAGCCACAATGTGCCTTTCCAATAGTTGATTTTTTAGTTGGTAGGTGAGTAACTTGCCACATTTATCCCCCTGTTCCCAGTATTTATGTTTGAGCTTAAAGAGGACTAATTCCATTTTACAAGTTAGAAGCTCATTAATTTTAATTCTATGGTTCAGTATTTCCAAGTGAAGAGATTAATTTGGGTTGGGTTTTGAGATGTTGAAATAGATGGATTCTTTTTCTTTAAGTTGATTTTCCAAATTAGCTGGCTGTTGATCTCTCATCTTCCTTCGTTGGGATGCAAAACTTATAATTTTCCACTGAATGGTTGCGTTTAAAGCCTCCTACAATGTGCCCATGCTAGTATCTGAAGGTTTATTAAAAGAAAGGAATTCCATTATCTGAGTTTTAACCCATGGAATGAATTCTGGGTCTTTAATTAATAGGGGATCCAAATGCCATATGTAGGATCTAGGTAACTGAGGATCCCAGAGCAAATGTATACAGACTGGAGAGTAGTCTGATATGACCATTGGGAGAATGGAGGCTTCAACAATTTTGTCTATAACAGAGTGGGATGCAAACCAGTAGTCAATTCTACTGTACGATTTATGAAGTGAGGAGTAAAAGGTATAGTCCCTATCTCTAGGGTGGAAAAGTCTCCAGAGATCTGTAAGACCAAAATCTTTGATGAGCAGGGAAAGTGCATTGATGCTTCAAGGATGAGCATCAAGAGATATATTGCTTTTGTCTAAATGGGCATCTAATGAAAGATTTAGGTCCCCACCCATCAATATAGGTACATTATTAACATTATTAGATAGAATTTGTTGTGTTAAATTGTGAAAAAATTCAGGTGAAACAGAATTTGGTGCATAAGCATTCACCAGTGTTAAAGGTCCAGAAGGTATATTGAGGCAAGCTATCACCCATCTGCATTCTGTATTGTTAACTGTCTTTATACGAGTTCACTCACATTTTTTAAGGATCAGTATTGCCACTCCTCTTTTTTTTGAAGAGTAAGAAGAAGCAAATATATTCCCCACCCAGTTCCATTTAAGCCTGTCAGTGTCATCTGCCAGAAGTTTGGTCTCTTGTAAAAATGCTATCCTTGCATTATGTTTCTTTAAATGTGTAAGAATTTGCTTGCTCTTGCAAGGAGAATTGAGTCCCTTAACGTTCCATGAGTATAATAGTAAATCAGCCATATTTATGTATAATCAAAATATAGCATGTATGGTGAAAGGGACTCAAGGAGTACCATGGTGGTGGGCAGTGTTGGGCCAAGAGGACTGGGTAGTCTACTAGAGATATGTAAAGGAATATGGGAATGCGAGCAGGACCAAAAGGAACACTGTAATTTGGAAAGATATAGTTTACAACATATATGATTGATGTGTCTCTTTAACACAAACTGAGGAACAAAAATTAGAAAACCTGTTAACCAGCAGTTATATAAACACATATTATCATTAACCATGAAGTACTTTAGATTACACAATGAGATATGAGTCAATACCGAGGTACACAGACTCTCTCAGTGAGCAGTTGGGCAAGCAACACTTAAAACAGTAAATCTAAAAGTTATTACCACAAATTTTTATAAGATTCAAATAGTCGAGAAGTAACAGTAATATTATAACTGTGTAAAGTAGATTAGCTCAAACTGATGTGAGCTTAACTACTAATTACATTCCAAGGAGAGACAAGAATATCAGCCTCATTTATAAAGAGGAATTCAAAGTAAATAAGATAGTTTGAGTATCACAACAACCAGGAAAACCTGTAAAAAATTAAAACTCTTAAGTGTGGTAAGCCAACATATATTTAGGGCCCCCAAGAAACCTAACTGAAAGATTGCATTACACCCATATAAGAGGGCCTATAAGAATTTGAGGATATTTAAATAGGAATCCAAATAAGCAGGACAGGGTTGTAATTAGATCAGGTGCATATTTAATAGGAGTAAATAAGGAAGTGGAAAATATATGCATCAGACAGCTCATTAATAAAAAAAAATGTCTGGCAATATTATCCTTAAATTTAGACAACATGCAGCATTGATAGAGTCCACTGATATATGTGGTATATTTCCAATCCAGTAAAGGTAATGTGCAGGCTTTGACAGTGATGGTGCCTTATACGAAATTATTTGATGCCCAAGGAGAATGTAGAAAGGTAAAGGTGCTTGAAAATAGCCACATTTAATATTCTAAGAGGGATTGGCCAAGACTATGAGCTAAGCTTGGAGAGATCCCTCTCAATAAAACTACTATTTTTTAATAAGGGCAGTAGTAACCAGCTTCAAGCATATCTCTTAATTATATAGTATGACATTAGATAGGGAATAAAATCTGATTTTCTTAGATAGTTCTTATAGGTACCATGAAAAAACTTGAATATGGACTGACAAGTTAACAAGGCTGTCATAAATAATGGCTGCAAATATTGGTGGGGGTAGTAGCCAGGTGAAAGAGGTTATAGGGGGTTAAATAGAATGGAGAGAAAATAATATTGAAAATTATTTATATAGTAAATAAGATACCACTGTGATGCCTCTTTAAAGATAAGCACCCTACTGTCTTGTATGTACCACAATTACCAATATATTTGTATTGATGGAATTGTAAATTTGAACTATTAATAAGTGTCTGATGCAATATATGGGATTTCCAAACATGAATGTAGCTGGCCGAATATTGCCCTAATATTAGTTATTAGAGATTCAGTCACCTGAAACAAAATTACACCCTGTCTGCCAAAAAGAGAGAGAAAGAGAGAGAGAGAGGAAAAGAAAAAAAAAAGCATTTTAACATATTGTGGGGAATACAAAGTGTCTGAAGCAAGTTCAAGAGAAAGGCAGCCTATAGTAATAAAAACTTTACATACCACAATGTACAGCTTATGCAATTACAAACCCACTGGGAGTGGTATGCAACACTGCTGCAGTTGCTGTACTAGTGATCAGGCCATTCAGGCAAGCACCAAGGATTTAGCCTGAAACTATGAAGATCACATAGTAGCGAGGTGAGAAAGAATCAAAACACAGGCTGTATCAGAGTCATGTTAGATTGTCTTTACATACACCAGAACCAGACTTTTGCAGTTTATTTTTATTTTTTGCTTTCCATTTTTTCTTTGGTAGTTCAGATGATTTAAATGGGAGGTTTGATACTATCTCAGCCCAAGAAGAGTAGGCACTCACCATACCGGCTTCGGAGTTATCAGAGGCAGTCATCGGAGTTTCCATCTTTGTGTGCGAGAGGTCTTCCTGAGACAAGAGGATTGAATCTTGCAGGGGACCAAACATATTACTCAGTGGAATTGGTGAAGTTTGTTGTGAGCACTTTTTAGTGATAGCATTTGTTTGTTGTGTATTTTCATCATCACAACAAGTCGCTTGCACGGATTTAATTGTGGCGCTTTTCTTCTCTTGATTGCAAGTGGACTGTATGGGCAAGGAAGACTCAAAGCTTGCTGAATCTGGGACTCTGCAAGTAGGGGAATTACTCTGAGTGCCCTGAGTAGAAGCAGCACCGCCCATGAAGAGTGCTGTTGGTTGGTCTGAGTGTTCAGCTCCTAATACGTCAGGTATGCTTTTGGGCAGTTGGAAGTTTTCAATGTATTCTGACAAGGTTTCAGGGCTGCTGAAATCTCTAGTAGTGTTGCCTAGGTATAGACTCCTCATCATCGCAGGATATCTAAGTGTGAATGTTAACCCTTTTTGGTGAAGAATTTGTTTTAAAGGAGTGTAGGCACGTCTTTTAAATGACAGCTCTTTGGAAAAGTCACGGTATATGTATATTCTATAGTCTTGCCACATCAGTGTTCTGATTTCTCTTGCCTTTTCCAATTATATTTCTGTGTGGGTGAAATTAAGAAATTTGGCTATAATGGGTCTTGGTTTTGGGTCAGGACTTGGCCTGGGGCCTAGGGAACGGTGTGAACATTCTATGGTGATGGATAAGTTGTGGGGAAGTCGCAGCATAAAGGGCAGAACATGCAGGAGTAATGCAGAGATATCGCCCAGCTCAGAGCCTCAGGGAAGCTGAAAAATGCAAATTGTTCCTGCGGCTCCTATTTTCAATGTCCTCTAACTTATTTTGGAGTGTTTTGGTGACTCTGTCTTGCTCTCTGATGGTTGCTCTAAGATCTTGGATAGAGGATTCATTTTGAATAGTTTTATGCTCAGTGTTCATTAAACAATTGTCCAGGGTTTGTAAAGTGGCTGCACTCTGTTGTGAGGTGATTTTTAAGTCCATAATTTCAGACATTAATTTCTGAAACATAGCTTCCACCCTTGATAGTGAAAGAGGCTATGTCTCCCGATCTGCCATGCTGGTAGGCCCAAAGCAGACAGCCCAGTTCAGAGTAAAAGAGAGGTCCAAATCTTGAGGCAAGTAAAGGAATAACCCACCAAATCAGTAGCAACAGACTGTATTCCAGTAAACTAGGTTGTTGGCTTACATTATTATCCTGGATTGTGATAGATGAAGGCAGATAGCTGTGTGTCCTTGGAGAGAGTAAAAATTAAGCTGCTATCTTCAGTTAAGCCAGGCCACACCAGATGTTTCAATTTCTAAAATTTCCCTTACTGCTATCCTTTTGGTTACTTTTTCTATAGTTGATGTACCCTGTGCCCCAGGCATTCTCTCCAGCTCCTTATCCAAATTTGCATCCGAATGTGTTTCATTTTGGTCAACTGTGGAAGCGTGGGATCAATGACAGACACACAGACAGAACTTTGGTGCATAAAAAATGCAAATTACTGCATTTATCATTTTGTTTCTTAAATCAGAAACAAATGTCCAAAATAAATTGTTCAAAACAAAAAAAAAAGAAAGAAAGCACTGTTACTGCACAGAAAGAAATATAAAATGTTAAGTGAAGTACACTTCAAACAGGAATCACTTCTTCTTGGTCTGTCTTCCTTCTTTAGCAGCTATAGCTTTCCTTGAACAAGCTCCTTCCTGCTCAGTGTCCAGAACTCTACTGAACACTTCTCCACCTCTCCTCTCTCTAGCCAATCAAAAAGGGGTTTATATAGTCTCCTCCTGGTACATTTTACTCCTCCCCTTTTTTGGTGACATCATACCTTCTACCTATATAAACTGTCATTCTGGGGCTGGCCAGCTCCTAAGCAGGGCCTACTGAAGCTTCTGGTAAAAACAATCACTTTCATTTCTTTTTTCATGACTTCATAAACCATAATATATTGTGTTGTACAGCTTTAAGAAGTAGAAGAAAGTTTGTCTTTAAATAATAGCAAAACAATTCTGTCAGAAATACTCTGTTTTGTTCTTTTAAAACAGTCTAAGACAACAGAAAGAAAAACAGCTCTCTGTACCTCAGAGAGTCATTTTAATTCAAATTACAATTCATTAGCTACCATATAGAGTTTTGTGTAACTCTTTCTGCCTGTTTGGTTTATTTCAGACAGCTGAAATTGCAGCTTTTTACTTCCTCTGCCTTCCACTGTTTACAGGGCTCAATAACAAGAGAAAACAGCTTTTCTTGGATCAGTAGGGACTCTGGTCTGTAGGTACCACTACTCTTTACAACTCTGCAGCATTGTAGTCTACTTTTGGGGACAAATGCATTTTAAAACAGGATAAAGACAGCAGCTTCTGTTAGGAAACTGTTTTTTAAATCAGCAAGACAGTTTGATTTTGTTTTATGAAAAAGGGGCATTTAAAGGGATAGTAAAGCAAAAAGAGATGTGTTTGTCAGATTGGCCACCCTGACAAGAAAAGAAACAGATTCGTTTGGAATAAGTAAAAGAATACAGAAAACAGAGAAACAGAATTTGTTTTTATTTTAAAGCGGAATGTTACCCTATTTTATTATACATAACAGCGGGGCCCTTTTATATTCCTCCTCACACAAACATCTAACCATCGGTTGGATGACCTGAACCCCCTTCCCTAGAAGGGGATGGAACTTCTGCCCTCCCACTCCAGAAGTTCCCCTCAGGGACCCTTTATCTTTAGTATTGACCACCATTTTATCGAGACATAAATCAATATCTCATTCAATACATATTCCCTGAGATTTAAAAACAATAGAATGGTACACTCCATAAATACATTACAGTAGTCCTCAGAATAGTCATTTCAAAACAATTTCAGCAATTCCTATCATGCTGCACCAAAACATGACATGAAATCAGCATTCTGATGCTGGGTACCAGATCAGTGTCTGACTGTGAAATTATATGGCTGGACAGCCAAGTACCAAAGCATAATCCGTGTATTTTTTTCTTTCATGTTATTAAGCCATACCAATGGATTATGGTCATTAACCACCTCAAAATTATTACCCCAAAGATAATATTTCAAGGCCTCAATGGCCCATTTCATTGCCAGGCATTCCTCTCCCACTCATGTAGTTTTCTGCTAATATAAAGGATGGGGTGTTCACCATGTTTATCATGCTGAGTTAACACACTGCACCGATGCCTGTATTAGAAGTGTCAGTGTGAACCTCAAATGACTTTGAAAAATCAGGACTTGACAATAGTGGGGCTGAACACAAGGCAGCTTTTATACTCTGAAAAGCCTGGTCACACTCACCTTTCCAATTTACTTTATCTGGGTTTTTGTTTTTGGTTAGCTCTGTCAAGGGTGTAGCTAAAGTGGAAAAATCTGGGATAAACCTTCTATAATAGCTCGCTAACCCTAAAAAAGATCGAACATGATGTTTTGTCCTTGGTACAGCACTATTAGCGACTGCATCCACTTTACTTACTTCTGGCTGTACTTTGCCATTACCGATAATGAAACCTAACTATCTGGTTTCTGTTTTGGCTAAGGCACATTTTGAGGGATTTATTGTAAGTCCAGCCTCCTTAATGCTCTGAATTACTGCACTTAAATGTCTCAAATGGATGTCCCAGTCCAGACTGTAGATAACTACGTTGTCCAGATAAGCAGCACTGTACAAATTATGGGGTCTCAAAATATGATTCATATACCTCTGAAAGGTTGCCAGGGCACCACGAAGGCCGAACGGCATGGTCACAAATTGAAACAAACCTATGGGTGTGCAGAAAGCTGTTAACTCCTGTGCACTTTGAGCTAGGGGTATTTGCCAATACCCCTTTGTTAAATCCAAAGTACTGATGTACTTTGCAGAACCTATTTGGTCTAGTAGGTCATCTATCCTAGGCATGGGGTATCCATCAAAATCAGATATTGCATTGATCTTTCTGAAATCAAGACATAACCTTATACCTCTCTCCTTCTTTTCAACTATTACCAGTGGGGATGACCATGAACTACGTGATGGTACTATGGCTTTGGCTTGTTCCATTTTTCGTACTTCTTTAATAACCTTCTGTCTCACCTTTTCTGGTATTCTATGTGGTTTCTGATGTATGGGTTTATGTTGTAGGATGTGTATTTCATGCTGTACCCCTACTGCTCGACCTGGTGTTCCTGTAAATGTCTCTTGATAATGCTCTAAGAAATGCACAATCTCTTCTTTTGGTTCAGGGTGTAGGTCAGGATTGATATGGACTTCTTCTTTATTTGATTTCTTTCTGAGCCGATCATAGGCTATTTCTAGCTCAGATGTATCTTATTCAATCTGAATGTAGAGACTATTATCTGGAGGTGTTTCAACCCATTTTCTAAGTAGGTTAGCATGATATACATTTGGGTGGGCCTATGATCTGGCATCTCAATCTCATAATTAACTCTGCTTGTCTGCCTGATTACCTTATAGGGACCTCTCCATTTCATTAATAGTTTGTTCTCACTAGAGGGTAACAATAGCACCACTTTCTCTCCAGGTTCAAATTGTTTCATTTTGAGGCCTTCATCATAACACTCTTTTTGACACATTTGTTTTAGGTTTACATTTTGATGGGCTATTGTAACATATTTTACCAATCATTTTCTGATAGCAGTCATATAATCAACAATATTATTATACCCAACATTCTTTCCCTCTTCAAAATGCTCTTTAACAACATCAAGGGGCCCCCTTGGATTTCGACCATACAGCAAAGAGAATGGGGAAAAACAAGTAGTTGCCTGGGGCACCTCCCGATAAGCAAATAATAGGTATGGCAAGTACTTATCTCAATCTCCTCCCTCTTCTTGTACATACTTCTGCAGCATGCTTTTAAGAGTTTATTAAAACGTTCCACTAATCCATCTGAGTGAGGATGGTAAGAGGATGTTTTTACAGCTGATACTCCTAAAAGATGATACAGTTCCCTTAACATGACCGAGGTGAAGTTACTGCCTCAGTCTGTTAGGATGGTTTGCGGGATTCCCATTCGGGTAAAAATTATGGCCAACTCTTCAGCTATTCGAGGGGCCGTAACCTTCCTCATTGGAATAGCTTCAGGATAATGAATTGCATAATCACAAATAACTAAGATGTATTGGTTGCCTTTAGAACTCTTAGTAAGTGGTCCTACCACATCCATCGCTATCCATTCAAATGGGATGGTGATATATGGAATGGGTTGCAATGGTACCAAATCCTTTTTTCCCTTCTTAACTACCATCTGGCACTCGGGACAGGCTCTACAGTACTCAGCTACCTCTTGATGTATTCCTGGCCAATTAAATCAAGCTAGGATACGCTGCATGGTTCTGTCTCACCCTTCATGCCCTGCCATAGGTATTTTATGTACCAGGTGCATTATTTTCTATCTATATTTTTTTGGTACCATAAGCTGTTCTACCTGTTGTTCAGTACCAGGTTCTCAAGTTACATGATATAATACACCTTTATTTACAACAAAACTAGAATGTCCATGTTGTACTTCTTTTTTTACCTGCAAAAAGAAAGGTTTTAAAGTCTCATCATTTTATATGATCTTGTATTTCACAGGATGAAAGTTCAGGTATACTCTCTATCCCTTCTTTAACTTGAGTTCCATGCCACCATACTTTCTCTTTCCTTCTTTCTTGCTTTGATTTTCTTGCCTTCCCTTTCTCATAAAAATAGTCCTCTTCAAAAGAAAATATGTCCCCCAATTGTTGTACTTTAGCCTGTCATCTAGTTTCCACAGGTACCAATTTAGAAGACATTGGTTGACTTTGTAAAAATTTATCAAACTTGGGGAAGTCCTGTCTAATAATGACTGGTACTGGTAGGCGCAGTACTAAACTGACCACCAATTGATGGCTTTCATTTTCCACGGTTAGGTTCATAGTGGCAGAATGGTACTGATGAATGTCAGCATGTACACATCTCACCGTGGTACCATTACCAGTAATTTCTGTTTCTGGCACCAAATCAGATCTTAATAAGGTTTGCTTACTCCCTGAGTCTAACAATCCCAAAGTTTGTTGGTTACCAATTCCTACTGAGGTCACATATTCTATGTTGGAAAGGGATAAATGAGTCACATCTGTCTTATGGGGGCAATTTTGAACAATATGCCCCTTTCTTAGGCACCCATGGTGTATTATTTCTGCATATGGTTTCCTACCCCCTGGTTGTCTTCAACCATAGTTAGTATTTCGGATGTTAGGGACAAAAACTCTAGCTGGTGTTTGACTTGGGACTGGATTACTAGGTGACCCCCTTGGTCTAGAGGGACTAGCAGCCAGATAATCTTTGGCTAATTTTATTGTAACTTCAGAAGATTCAGGTTTGTGTTCTTTTACCCTTAGCTGAACATCCATGGGCAATACCTGGATAAATTGTTCTATTATAATCAGCTCCATCATCTGATCAATAGTCTTAGTAGCTGGCTGTAACCATTTTACACAGTAATCCCTTAGTCTGGCATATGTCTGTCTAGGTGTATCACAGGATGACATTTTCTGTCATCGGAAGTGCTGCCTATAGGTTTCAGTATTTATATTATACCTTCTTAGCACCTCTTCTTTAACTTTGTCATAGTCATTAGCATCTGTCCCACTTAACTGGCTATAAACAAGTTGTGATCTCCCTGAAACATAAGGCAACAACCTGATTACCCTCTGGTCCTTGGGTCAGGCACATGTCACTGCTATCCACTCAAAAGTGGTTAGATAAGCTTCATTGTCATCCATTTCTGTAAGTTTTCTAAGCTTAATATCTCAGGGTCCTGCTTGTTCTGTATGACTCTGATTTATCTCCTGAATGGCTTTCAAGGTATCCTGCCATTTCTCATCTTGTCATCTCTGATCCTCGGCCTGCATCCTTCGGTCCTCTTCCCGCTGTCGTCGATCCTCTTCTCTCTGCTGCTCCAGGTCAAGCTGTCATAGGCATAACCATTTTAACAAGTCACCTGGCTCTTTGAGTATCGCTGCCATCTGAGTCTCTGGACTCTTCCTCTCTTCCTTCTCTTCTGTATCAGTCTTCATCTTGGGTCTTGCACCAGGTTCCAACCCAGGCAACAAGGGTAGAACAGTTCTTTCTCTTACTGATCTAGTAAGATGTCCTGCACTGGTTACTGTCTGATCCTTCTCTTCCATCTGCCAGGGCGCTGATATGTGACAATGCCCCTGGTAGCACTCCCCAAGCAGCCTTAGTGTGCTAGGAAGATCCCACTTCTTACACCAGTGTGGAAGCATGGGATCAATGACAGACACACAGACAGAACTTTGGTGTATAAAAAATTCAAATTACTGCATTTATCATTTTATTTCTTAAATCAGAAATAAATGTCCAAAATAAATTGTTCAAAACAAAAAAAAAATAAAGAAAGCACTGTTGCTTCACAGAAAAAAATATAAAGTGTTAAGTCCAGCACACTTCAAACAGGAATCATTTCTTCTTAGACTGTCTTCCTTCTTTAACAGCTATAGCTTTCCTTGAACAAGCTCCTTCTTGCTCAGTGTCCAGAACCCTACTGAACACTCCTCCACCTCTCCTCTCTCTAGCCAATCAAAAAGGGGTTTATATAGTCTCCTCCTGGTTCATTTTACTCCTCCCCTTTTTTGGTGACATCATACCTTCTACCTATATAAACTGTCATTCTGGGGCTGGCCAGCTCCTAAGCAGGGCTTACTGAAGCTTCTGGTAAAATCAATCACTTTCATTTCTTTTTCATGACTTCACAATCCATAATATATTGTGTTGTACAGCTTAGTAAGTAAAAGTTTGTCTTTAAATAATAGCAAAACAATTCTGTCAGAAATACTCTGTTTTGTTCTTTTAGAACAGTCTAAGACAACAGAAAGAAAAACAGCTCTCTGTACCTCAGAGAGTCATTTTAATTCAAATTATAATTCATTAGCTACCATATAGAGTTTTTTGTAACTCTTTCTGCCTGTTTGGTTTATTTCAGACAGCTGAAATTGCAGCTTTTTACTTCCTCTGCCTTCCAATGTTTACAGGGCTCAATAACAAGAGAAAACAGCTTTTCTTGGATCAGTAGGGACTCTGTTCTTTAGGTACCACTTAACTTTACAACTCTGCAGCATTGTAGTCTACTTTTGGGGACAAATGCATTTTAAAACAGGATAAAGACAGCAGCTTCAATTAGGAAACTGTTTTTTAAATCAGCAAGACAGTTTGATTTTGTTTTATGAAAAAGGGGTATTTAAAGGGATAGTAAAGCAAAAAGAGATATGTTTGTCAGATTGGCCACCCTGACAAAAAAAGAAACAGAATAGTTTGGAATAAGTGAAAGAATATAGAAAACAGTGAAACAGAATTTGTTTTTTTTTTAAAGTGGAATGTTATCATATTTTATTATACATAACAGCGGGGCCCTTTTATATTCCTCCTCACACAAACATCTAACCATTGGTTGGATGACCTGAACCGCCTCCCCTTGAAGGGGATGGAACTTCCGCCCTCCCACTCCAGAAGTTCCCCACAGAGACCCTTTATCTTTAGTATTGACCACCATCTTATCAAGACATAAATCAATATCTTATTCAATACATATTCCCTGAGATTTAAAAACGATAGAATGTTACACTCCATAAATACATTACATTAGTCCTCAGAATTGTCATTTCAAAACAGTTTCAGCAATTCCTATCATGCTGCACCAAAACGTGACATGAAATCAGCATTCTGATGCTGATTACGAGATCTGTGTCTGACTGTGAAATGATATGGCTGGACAGCCAAGTACCAAAGCATAATCCGTGTATTTTTTTCTTTCATGTTAATTAAGCCATACCAACGGATTGTGGTCAGTAACCACCTCAAAATTATTACCACAAAGATAATATTTCAAGACCTCAATGGCCCATTTCATTGCCAGGCATTCCTTCTCTACGGTGGAGTATTTCCTCTCCCACTCATGTAGTTTTCTGCTAATATAAAGGATGGGGTGTTCACCATGTTTATCATGCTGAGTTAACACACTGCACTGATGCCTGTATCAGAAGTGTCAGTGTGAACCTCAAATGACTTTGAAAAATCAGGACTTGACAATAGTGGGGCTGAACACAAGGCAGCTTTTATACTCTGAAAAGCCTGGTCACACTCATCTTTCCAATTTACTTTATCTGGGTTTTTGTTTTTGGTTAGCTCTGTCAAGGGTGTAGCTAAAGTGGAAAAATCTGGGATAAACCTTCTATAATAGCTCGCTAACCCTGAAAAAGATCGAACATGACGTTTTGTCCTGGGTACAGCACTATTAGCGACTGCATCCACTTTACTTACTTCTGGCTGTACTTTGCCATTACTGATAATGAAACCTAAATATCTGGTTTTATTTTGGCTAAGGCACATTTTGAGGATTTATTGTAAGTCCAGCCTCCTAATGCTCTGAATTACTGCACTTAAATGTCTCAAATGGATGTCCCAGTCCAGACTGTAGATAACCGTTGTCAGATAAGCAGCACTGTACAAATTATGGGGTCTCAAATATGATTCATATACCTCTGAAAGGTTGCCAGGGCACCCACGAAGGCGAACAGCATGGTCACAAATTGAAACAAACCTATGGTGTGCAGAAGCTGTTAACTCCTGTGCACTTTGAGCTAGGGGTATTTGCCAATACCCTTTTGTTAACCAGTACTGATGTACTTTTGCACTTAATATTTGGTCTAGTAGGTCATCTATCCTAGGCTATGGGTATCCATCAAAATCAGATATTGCATTGATCTTTCTGAAATCAAGACATAACCTGATACCTCCCTCCTTCTTTTCAACTATCACCAGTGGGGATGACCATGAACTACGTGATGGTACTATGACTTTGGCTTGTTCCATTTTTCGTACTTCTTTAATAACCTTCTGTCTCACCTTTTCTAGTATTCTATATGGTTTCTGATGTATGGGTTTATGTTGTAGGATGTGTATTTCATGCTGTACCCCTACTGCTCGACCTGGTGTTCCTGTAAATGTTTCTTGATAATACTCTATGAGATGCTCAATCTCTTCTTTTTGTTCAGGGTGTAGGTCAGGATTGATCTGGACTTCTTCTTTATTTGATTTCTTTCTGGGCCGATCATAGGCTATTTCTAGCTCAGATGTATCTTATTCAATTTGAATGTAGAGACTAGTATCTGGAGGTGTTTCAACCCATTTTCTGAGTAGGTTAGCATGATATACATTTCGGGTGGGCCTATGATCTGGCATCTCAATCTCATAATTAACTCTGCTTGTCTGCCTGATTACCTTATAGGGACCTCTCCATTTCATTAATAGTTTGTTCTCACTAGAGGGTAACAATAGCACCACTTTCTCTCCAGGTTCAAATTGTTTCATTTTGAGGCCTTCATCATAACACTCTTTTTGACACATTTGTTTTAGGTTTACATTTTGATGGGCTATTGTAACATATTTTACCAATCATTTTCTGATAGCAGTCATATAATCAACAATATTATTATACCCAACATTCTTTCCCTCTTCAAAATGCTCTTTAACAACATCAAGGGGCCCCCTTGGATTTCGACCATACAGCAAAGAGAATGGGGAAAAACAAGTAGTTGCCTGGGGCACCTCCCGATAAGCAAATAATAGGTATGGCAAGTACTTATCTCAATCTCGTCCCTCTTCTTGTACATACTTCTGCAGAATGCTTTTAAGAGATTTATTTAATTCCACTAATCCATCTGAGTGAGGATGGTAAGGGGATGTTTTTACAGCTGATACTCCTTAAAGATGATACAGTTCCCTTAACATGACCGAGGTGAAGTTACTGCCTCAGTCTGTTAGGATGGTTTGCGGGATTCCCATTTGGCTAAAAACTTTGGCCAACTCTTCAGCTATTCGAGGGGCCATAACCTTCCTCATTGGAATAGCTTCAGGATAATGAGTTGCGTAATCACAAATAACTAAGATGTATTGGTTGCCTTTAGAACTCTTAGTAAGTGGCCCCACCACATCCATCGCTATCCATTCAAATGGGGTGGTGACATAGGGAATGGGTTGCAATGGTACCAAATCCTTTTTTCCCTTCTTAGCTACCATCTGGCACTCAGGACAGGCTCTACAGTACTCAGCTACCTCCTGATGTATTCCTGTCCAATTAAATCTAGCTAGGATACACTGTATGGTTCTGTCTCACCCTTTATGCCCTGCCATTGGTATTTTATGTACCAGGTGCATTATTTTCTATCTATATTTTTTTGGTACCATAAGCTGTTCTACCTGTTGTTCAGTACCAGGTTCTCTAGTTACATGATATAATACACCTTTATTCACAACAAAACTAAAATGTCCATGTTGTACTTCTTTTTTCACCTGCAAAAAGAAAGGTTTTAATGTCTCATCATTTTATTTGATCTTGTATTTCACAGGATGAAAGTTCAGGTATACTCTCTATCCATTCTTTAACATGAGTTCCATGCCACCATACTTTCTCTTTCCTTCTTTCTTGCTTTGATTTTCTTGCCTTCCCTTTCTCATAAAAATAGTCTTCTTCAAAAGAAAATATGTCCCCCAATTGTTGTACTTTAGCCCGTCATCTAGTTACCACAGGTACCAATTTAGAAGACATTGGTTGACTTTGTAAAAATTTATCAAACTTGGGGAAGTCCTGTCTAATAATGACTGGTACTGATAGGCGCAGTACTAAACCGACCACCATTTGATGACTTTCATTTTCCACAGTTAGGTTCATAGTGGCAGTATGGTATTGATGAATGTCACCATGCACACATCTCACTGTGGTACCATTACCAGTAATTTCTGTTTCTGGCACCAGATCAGATCTTAATAAGGTCTGCTTACTCCCTGAGTCTAACAATCCCAAAGTTTGTTGGTTACCAATTCCTACTGAGGTCACATATCCTATGTTGGCAAGGGATAAATGAGTCACATCTGTCTTATGGGGGCAATTTCGAACAATATGCCCCTTTCTTAGGCACCCATGGCATATTATTTCTGCATATGGTATCCTACCCCCTGGTTGTCTTCGACCATAGTTAGTATTTCGGATGTTAGGGACAAAAACTCTAGCTGGTGTTTGACTTGGGACTGGATTACTAGGTGACCCCCCTGGTCTAGAGGGACTAGCAGCCAGATAATCTTTGGCTAATTTTATTGTAACTTCAGAAGATTCAGGTTTGTGTTCTTTTACACATAGCTGAACATCCATGGGCAATACCTGGATAAATTGTTCTATTATAATCAGCTTCATCATCTGATCAATAGTCTTAGTAGCTGGCTGTAACCATTTTACACAGAAATCCCTTAGTCTGGCATATGTCTGTCTAGGTGTATCACAGGATGACATTTTCTGTCATCGGAAGTGCTGCCTATAGGTTTCAGTATTTATATTATACCTTCTTAGCACCTCTTCTTTAACTTTGTCATAGTCATTAGCATCTGTCCCACTTAACTGGCTATAAACAAGTTGTGATCTCCCTGAAACATAAGGTAACAACCTGATTACCCACTGGTCCCTGGGTCAGGCACATGTCACTGCTATCCACTCAAAAGTGGTTAGATAAGCTTCATTGTCATCCATTTCTGTAAGTTTTGTAAGCTTAATTGCTCGGGGTCCTGCTTGTTCTGTATGACTCTGATTTATCTCCTGAATGGCTTTCAAGGTATCCTGCCATTTCTCATCTTGTCATCTCTGATCCTCGGCCTGCATCCTTCGGTCCTCTTCCCGCTGTCGTCGATCCTCTTCTCTCTGCTGCTCCTTGTCCAGTTGTCATAGGCATAACCATTTTAACAAGTCACCTGGCTCTTTGGGTATCACTGCCATCCAAGTCTCTGGACTCTTCCTTCTCTTCTGTATCAGTCTTCATCTTGGGTCTTGCACCAGGTTCCAACCCAGGCAACAAGGGTAGAACAGTTCTTTCTCTTACTGATCTAGTAAGATGTCCTGCACTGGTTACTGTCTGATCCTTCTCTTCCATCTGCCAGGGCGCTGATATGTGACAATACCCCCTGGTAGCGCTCCCCAAGCAGCCTTTGTGTGCCAGGAAGATCCCACTTCTAACACCAGTGTGGAAGCTTGGGATCAATGACAGACACACAGACAGAACTTTGGTGCATAAAAAATTCAAATTACTGCATTTATCATTTTGTTCTTAAATCAGAAATAAATGTCCAAAATAAATTGTTCAAAACAAAAAATAAATAAAGAAAGAAGTGTTACTTCACAGAAAGAAATATAAAGTGTTAAGTCCAGCACACTTCAAACAGGAATCACTTCTTCTTGGTCTGTCTTCCTTCTTTAACAGCTATAGCTTTCCTTGAACAAGCTCCCTTCTTGCTCAGTGTCCAGAACCCTACTGAACACTCCTCCACCTCTCCTCTCTCTAGCCAATCAAAAAGGGGTTTATATAGTCTCCTCCTGGTACATTTTACTCCTCCCATTTTTTAGTGACATCATACCTTCTACCTATATAAACTGTCATTCTGGGGCTGGCCAGCTCCTAAGCAGGGCCTACTGAAGCTTCTGGTAAAAACAATCACTTTCATTTCTTTTTCATGACTTCACAATCCATAATATATTGTGTTGTACAGCTTTAAGAAGTAGAAGAAAGTTTGTCTTTAAATAATAGCAAAACAATTCTGTCAGAAATACTCTGTTTTGTTCTTTTAAAACAGTCTAAGACAACAGAAAGAAAAACAGCTCTCTGTACCTCAGAGAGTCATTTTAATTCAAATTACAATTCATTAGCTACCATATAGAGTTTTTTGTAACTCGTTCTTCCTGTTTGGTTTATTTCAGACAGCTGAAATTGCAGCTTTTTACTTCCACTGTCTTCCACTGTTTACAGGGCTCAATAACAAGAGAAAACAGCTTTTCTTGGATCAGTAGGGACTCTGTTCTGTAGGTACCACTACTCTTTACAACTCTGCAGCATTAGAGTCTACTTTTGGGGACAAATGCATTTTAAGACAGGATAAAGACAGCAGCTTCTATTAGGAAACTGTTTTTTTTAAATCAGCGAGACAGTTTGATTTTGTTTTATGAAAAAGGGGCATTTAAAGGGATAGTAAAGCAAAAAGAGATGTGTTTGTCAGGTTGGCTACCCTGACAAGAAAAGAAACAGAATAGTTTGGAATAAGTGAAAGAATATATAAAAGAGTGAAACAGAATTTGTTTTTATTTTAAAGCGGAATGTTACCCTATTTTATTATGCATAACAGCGGGGCCCTGTTACATCAACTTGTGTCTGTTCACCTACTAATCCCTTAGCAGCACTATTAGCCCCTAGTTTCCTTAGTAAAACCTTCATTTCCTTCAAGTAGGACTTCCCCTTTTGAATATCCTTTTTATTTCATCAAGATTTCTATTAATCATCTCCTTTCCCTGCCCGTTATTACTTGTACTACCTTTAAGCTTCTCCATTGATTTTCCATTTGGTTGTGACCATAAATGAGGGAATAGCAGGCAGGTTTTTGTATGAGAGGTCTAAGCTGAGCTTCTTCATATAAGGTGTAATAAAAATATCAAAATCTCTTACATATGATCCATTCAATACAATCCTTTGCTCAGCAAAACTCCTAGTTTCCTTGTCTCTTTGTTCTACATTTTGTCACGCCTTTTCTTTCTGAACCATAGCTGCATTACTCAAAAATCTGTCAAATAACTATCAATATGTGAGATATATTCAGGGGCATTAATGTTCAGATCTGTATGTGGTAAAGGCTCAGGCCCTACTAACTTTGAATATCTAAAAGCAGTGCCTGTTTCATGTAAACATTCGTGCATCTTTGATTCATTTGCCTGATAGAAACTTTCAAATACCTCAAGGGAATCAACAAAGTCCAAGAGGGTAGCATCTTTCAGAAAAAGAGATGTGCAAAAACAAGGGGCACAATTTGAAGATAGAGGGGGGATGGCTCAGAGGTAATGTGAGGAAGTATTTCTTCACAGACAGGGTTGTGGATACATGGAACAGCCTTCCTGAGGAGGTCATAGAGTCAAAAACAATGAGGGAATTCAAGAATGCATGGGACAGACATAAGGCAATTCTAGTGGGGGATAGGAGGAAGTAGGCTGTTGGTTAACAAGGATCTGCAGCTTATCTGTTAGGTAGGGAAATGGGCAGACTTTGTGGGCTAAGCGGTCCTTATCTGCCATCAAATTCTATATTTCTATGTTTTTAATTAAAGAGTAGAAGAGGGATATAAAATTGAAACTTGAAACAACAAACTTCAGTTGGCTCAAGAATGGAGCCACTAGATGGAACCATAGCAAAAACAGCAGCAACTGCACACAAAAGTAAGGTTGCTCGGCTGTCTGTAGAAGTGCACCACAAATCTACTGCTATGATACGTTAAAGAATAATGTATTAACAAGGTTGTAAAGTACCACCCCCCCCCCCACCAAGTCTTGAAAAAGCACTAGGACTGTGTGAAACGTCAACATTTTATGTGGGGGGTGCTACTTTTTTTACAACCATGTTAATAAATGATTATTTAATGTATCCTAGCAGTGGATTTGTGGTGCACTGGTACAGGCAGCTGAGCAAACTTAATTTTGTGTGGAGGGATATAGACTACATCATTCAGTTCTAAAATGGTTACAACCAGCAGCATGTAACTCAGAAACACCAACATGGATAACTAAGAAGCCAGGCTAATTAGAACAATAACAGAATCTGAACCAGTATTTTTTAACAGCTTCAAACTGGGGAAAATTAATTGTAAATTCAGCACAGTTTTCCTTTAAAATTAGTCTTTGGAACTTTCTTATTCTGCTCAATTCCCAGTGATTGTCAGGTGATAACAAAAAATCTGTAATTTTTTTCCCCACCTTTATCGTGAACATTTTTCCCTATGCAGGAACCTTTTTTTGGGGGGGCTAACTTTTGTTGATTTATTGCCCCCAGTTTCTTTTTAAACAGGTCAAAAAAGAGAAAAAAAGTGATATTAAAAAAAAAGCTAGCATATATTAGTAAATACCAAAAGTACCTCCAAATGGTCTGAAGGTAGGTTAATGAACCTTCCTGCCCTCCCCAGCTTCCGACTGAGTTGACGCCGAATTCCACAAGTGCAGGGTCTGAAGGCAGGTTAATGAACCTTCCTGCCCTCCCCAGCTTCTGAATGAGCTGATGCTGAATTCCACAGGTGCAGTGTCTGAAGGCAGGTTAATGAACCTTCCTGCCCTACCCAGCATCCTACTGAGCGGACGCCGAATTCCACAAGTTCGGAGTCTGAAGGCAGGTTAATGAACCGTCCTGCCCTCCCCAGCTTCCGACTGAGCTGACGCTGAATTCCACAAGTGCAGGGTCTAAAGGCAGGTTAATGAACCTTCCCGGCCTCCCCAACTTCTGAATGAGCTGACGCTGAATTCCACAGGTGCAGTGTCTGAAGGCAGGTTAATGAACCTTCCTGCCCTACCCAGCTTCCTACTGAGCGGACGCCGAATTCCACAAGTTCGGGGTCTGAAGGCAGGTTAATGAACCGTCCTGCCCTCCCCTGCTTCTGTCTGAGCCAACGCTGAATTCCACAAATGCAGGGTCTGAAGGCAGGTTAATGAACCTTCCTGCCCTCCCCAGCTTCTGACTGAGCTGACGCTGAATTCCACAAGTGCAGGTACGATTTCCCAAGCAAGTTACTCAGCTAGATTATGAACATGGCATGATTCCTGTGTAGTCCTGTGTGTGCTGATGCTGCTCTTTGAGAATTTTTTTTCATTTGGCTATGATTTTAGTTGCTCTGTAAGTTTGGAATTTTGCATTTAGCCCTAGCCTAGCAAATTATATAATTTTTTACATTGTTTAGCTGGTCTAAATTTAATTGTTGGTGCCATACAATATTGTTACCTGCTAGCTGAAATTTTTTATTAACTTGTTTGTACTCAAACCCCTCCAAGCCCATGGCTTCTCTCTGTCTGCATGGCTCTTTCTTTCTCCTGCACTCTCTCTTCCTTACTTCCATCCCCCACCCTGCATTTCAGCCCAGTCCCCTGCTTACCCTCATCAAATACTTCTCAAGTTTAAAATGCCCTCTCTTTCCTTCCAGAGTCTGAAGGCAGGTTAATGAACCTTCTTGCCCTCCCCAGCTTCCGACTGAGCTGACGCTGAATTCCACAAGTGCAGGTACTATTTCCCAAGCAAGTTACTTGGCCAGATTTTGAACTTGGTGTAATTCATGTGTAGCCCTGTGTGTGCTACTACTGCTCTTTGAGCATTTTTTTTACCTGCCCACCCCCTCCTCGTACCTTAATTAGATACTCTAAAACCCCACCTGTGGTCTTTTCTAACTGGCCTCAGAAGTGTGGAGGCATGTCTGCACTCCAGAAAGCTTAGATATCCCACCTCCTGCATTTCAAGCCACCCCCTTCTCCCTGAAGGCACGCCTAGTCTGCTGCGAGTGAACCCTTGACCCCAAACTTAAACTAATTTCAACATTCTTTTAAATATTCTTCTGCCCCTGCTTTTCTGGAAGAACTCCCTCCCTTCCCATTTGTTCTCCTCTCCCTGTTTAGCGGTGCATCACCCAGTCAAATAACGCTCACCAGCCTGCATATTAGGATACCCCCCCAGACTCGATCCTGGTACCCTGTGCACCATAGTTCGCAGCCCTACCACTGCACCACAGGGACTCCCTCTCATGATGTATGCTAAACACCCCCCATCCTCCCCAAACACCAGCACATAACTACCCATGGCCAGCCCTGCCCACTACACTATGCTTATGACACTACTACTACTGATTCTACCTCACTCCACTCCTCACAAACCCCACCCCAGCCAAGTACCAGACCCACTACTGCCTCGAGACTTACACCACTGCCACAGCTCCTCCACAATGTCTGCTCCAGTATCGCCCTATCCCCTCTCCCAAAACATATTCCACTGCTTGTGCCCCACACAAACTCAGCATGGCAGGCAATTGGCTCTGCCATCCTGACCCTATGGTCACTCAGAATACCATGTGTGGGGAGTGCACATAGTCCATACCACTCCACAACTGGACATATTAACAAGCATAGGCCTCTCCTCAGAATTATCTCTCTCCTCCTACTTCTACCTGGAAACATACACCCAAACCCAGGACCCAGATCCTACAACACACAGAAACAGACACCAGCCACTGGCCTCTGCATTGGGTCCATGAATATCTGCAGTATACTAATAAAAAATGCTGCACTCCAGTGCTGGATTACAAGGCACCAATCGGACATCCTAACCCTGGTTGAAACCTGGCTATCCAAGTCCACCCCCAACTCAGCTGTCTCCTTCCTTGGCTACTCACTCTTTAGACTGGACAGAGTGGGCAAACAAGGTGGAGGGTGTGCAGTTACATTAAGTACACCCTATTGACCCAGGCACTACCCCCTCAGCATTAGAACATGGAGCACAAGCGTTATCACTGAAAATCTCCCCGATTTATCAAAGGCCCCCCTTGTAGTCACTGTGGCCTATCTCCCACCCCACAAACAAATGCAAGCCCTCCACTCACTAATAGAGTACATTGTCAGCCTCCCCCACAAATCAGAACACATACTATTAGGGGATCTCAACATAAACTGGCTCAGCAAAGCAGCCACCTCCACCTCAGATGCATTCACAGCCCTTAACCTACATCAGCTGGTGACTAAACCAACTAGGTGTAACCCAGTCATGGGCACACACACACCTTGCTGGACATCATCCTCACCAACCAGCATCACAAAATCAAGTCCTTCCAAACTCCCTCAGTGACTACTGCCTGGTAATCTGCTCATGGTCAGGCCAGCAACCTGCATCATCCCTAACCACAACACTCCAATGCCAACTGCTCCCAGGAAAATTCTCTGACTTTAAACAGCACCTTACTCAATGGAACTGGTCCCCAATACAACATGCCCACAGCGTTGATGCTGCATGCAGCTACTTCCAGGACTCCATCACCCAAGCCTGTGACATCTTTGACCCTATAAAAAAGGCAAGCATCAAAAAACAGAGCACACCATGGATAACTCCATACCTCCTCCAGCAGCTCAAAAGCTGTGATAACCTTTGACACAGAGCCAATGAATCAGGCAAACCTGCTGACAGGCAGGCATACATAGCTGCTCAGAACAGCTGCACCTGGGCTATTCAAAAGGCAAAAGCAGAACACTACCAAGCCACCTTAACCACCTGCTAGAGTTCATCACACAAGTTCTGGAACAACATAAAGTCCCTACATGGAAAAACACACATGCCACCCCATCCCAAATTGCATCTAAGTGACTTGTCACCACAGACCCTAAGGAGATTGCCAACACACTCAATGACAACTTTACTGGCCTAAGTTGCATTCTCCCCCCAAACTTCTTTGACCCAGTACCTGCCCCTGACCCCCCCACCACCACCCATGGCCACCTTTCTATCTCCAGGCTATCTCCACCATGGAAGCAAGGCCTTACCTAGCCAAAGCCCTGAATGGTACTAGCCCCTGAATGACCCAATTGACATTAAACTCCTCCACCTGGCACTGGACATGCTGATTACCCCACTCACTGGCTTCCTGAACTGCTCCCTATGCCCTGGCCAGTTTCCCACAGCCTGGAAGAATGCAGTTGTTACACCAATCCACAAAGGCAGTGACCTCCTAACACTAGGAAACTAATGACCAATCTCCATTCTCCCCCCACTGTCCAAAGTGCTAGAAAAAGTTGCAGCAGATCAACTAACTGACTACATTAAAACCCATGACCTAATCTGCAAAGAACAGCATGGGTTCCTTGCTGGGCATAGTACCACCACAGCCCTGCTAGAATTCTCAAACTACATACATACTGCTCTTGATAGAGGGCACATCGTAGAAGCTGTGTTCATAGAACTATCCAAGGCCTTTGACATGGTCAGTCACCCCTTCCTACTAAACTCCCTCCTCCTAATTGGGTTCTTACAAGGGCCCTTGGACTGGTTTACTAGTTACCTATCTTCTAGGTCCCAGTTTGTGCGGATAAATAACACAGTCTCCTGCTCATCTCCCATCCACTCGGAAGTCCCACAGGGATCCATTCTAGGGCCCCTGCTTTTTAGACTATTCTTGAATGCTATTCTCACCACCTGCCCTGAAAAGATCCTCCTCTACGCAGATGACGCTGCCATCTGTGCTCCCCACACCAACCCAACCGACTGTCAGACCTCACTCCAGAATGCATTCAGCCAAGCTGAACTCTGGTTTGCCAAGCACAGACTAGTCATGAACCTGAAAAAAAACAAGATCCTACTTTTCACATATCACCAAAGCAAATAAAAAAATGCCCAGTTCCATATTCAAGCAGTCACTCTACACCCTGGAGCAGGTCTCGTCTTATAAATATCTAGGGCTTATCTTTGACTCCACCCTCTCCTTCCACTCACACATCAACACCCTCACATCTGCTACCAATGCACACATTGCTCTCCTTTATCGCCATAAGGACTGCCTTACACCAGAAGTCCTGAAACTAGCCATAACCTCCTCAGTAATGTCTCTGATCGACTATGGGTTGCTGCTATGTTCTGCCACAGATGCAACAACTATCAAGTAAAATAAAAGTGGTCATTAACAAAGCCTGCAGGCTCTTAACTGCTGCAGACTGCATGACACACACATGCATGCTCAATTCCATTGCCCAGATCCTGAACTTTGATGAGAGGGTCCACTACCAGTCCTGTCTCTTGACCAAAAGAATCCCTCCTTGGCTTGACCCCCCCCAGTCCTATCTGCCTCCCTAATCTCCTCTTCCCCCACAGTAGACACACACAGCTCGACCAAAGCTGCAATGGCCATTCCCAGAGTCAGAACCACACTTGCCCAGAGGTCTTTTCTGGTCAGGGCTCCCTCCTACTTTAACATCCTCCCACCATCAGTCTCTAACCATCAAAAACTTGGTCCCTTTAAAAAGGCAGTCAAGACCCACCTCCTTGCCACCCGCACCTGCACCTGCACACTTTAAGTCCACCACCAGTGCCTTCACCAGCCACTCAGAATGGCCACACATCCTTTTTTACAGTCAAGGGCCTGCAGTTCTTATTCAGGCACTCAGACAAAGTCTTCCAACAGACTGATCTTGAATTTTCTCTTCCTGCCTCCCCTAACTTACCCAGTTTACTCAGTTCCAGCCAAACATAGTAGGCATGTGCTCTGTCCCCTGATTCACTCTCTGGCCACTAACTAATCTCTTACTGTTAGATTTATCCTATGCACTGTCAACAACCACAACAATGTATGAGATATCCTTGTAAACTGGTCAGAACATCCCTGTAAAATGGTCATGCTGTAACCAGAAGTCAAAGTGCCCTGGCACTGTACCCTGTATCATACTGTTTACTGTGTCGCCCATAGCCTACTGCATCAACTCTGTATTAGACATCTCGGTATACTGTTTCATGCTGTAACCTTGCCATCAAACTGCCCTGGCACTGTATATTGTATCGTACTGTCTATTGTATTTCCCTATGTCTATATTGTGTATTGACATGGAGCCTTTGGAAATAAGTCTCTGACTCAAAGGTTATAATTCCAAGATTTTAAATAAATAAATAAATAAATAAAATGTGGACTATGAAAATGCTTAAGATAAATAATCAGATCAGGCTAAAATCCCCAGTAAAATTTGGGGGCTATTTTAAAAATTGGCTTTTGTAAATGTTCCTCTCTTACCAGCTCCAGCACTCTCAGTGTGCTTGCCCCTAAACTGTGTTCCACAACCCTATCCTTCCCCCTTCTTACCCGACAATTGGTGGCACTTATCTACCCATTGCCTTTCTTCTTCTTCCCCATTCCATCCCCCTAGTCCCTTATCTTACCTATCTGATGAACTGGTGTGTTACCTGGTATATGCTTACTACTATGAAGTCAAATATCCCTATCCTGTACTCTGTCACATTTGTCACTTGTGCTATATTTACTGTGTGATTAATGTTGATTTGTATACTTTCTACGTGTGTACTGTATTATTTCTGGTACTATGTGATTGTCTTTTATGAGCACTGTATAACTCTACCTTGTAACCTCCCAGGTCGTGCCTGAAAATAGGCAAATGTATGCCTAGTGCACCCCACTGAGTCAACAAAAAACTAAATAAATAAAACAGCAGTCCTTAAAAAAATCACTCTTCTTTTGGGTCTTCCATCCAAATGTTACATACATGAAACTTCACTTTCTTCAGTGTGAAGTTATACTGAGGCCTTGCTGAGCTGGTGCTAATGGTTGGAGTATAAATCTTTGATCCATTTTAGGACATGGCCCAGAAACTTCATGCACATCAATCTTGAAAAAAACAGTTTGGTGCCCTGTTAAATCAAAATAAAAAAGTAGTGTTTTACCCATGTACACTTAAATACATAAATACACACAAAGCCTTAATTGCACTATTCAAAAAATGCCACTAAAACAAGAAATAAGTGCAGTGAGTGCAATAATTGCTATTAGATTAATGTCAGCAATGGCAAGAGTAAAATCCATGTAAAAAAGAAACTTTGATGGAGTTGTCAAAAAAATGTGCGGTGAATCAATGTCTGGAAAAGCTCCATTATGTCAGCTGAATTAGCCCAAAATATGAAGTTTATCCAACAGCTCCCTACCCTCTCCACAGCTCAACTGAATCTTGAGCTGATGCTAGAGGTGTCGAGCTTCTATGAGGACAGCAATGATAACAACTAATGAGCATTGCAGGTGCAAAATTCAAATGATCAAAAATAAGATTTTGAATCTATAATCATGCATAAAATAATACACAGAAGAATAAAAAAAGGAAAAAGTTATTTTTGTGCAGAAGACTATACTAACGCTTCTACTAATGCCAATGGCAACTAACAGAGCCTCTAATCAGATATAAATGTTAACATACACAGCCACTACTCTTATATCTTGTCCCCCTTTTGATTTGATGTTAGAGGTGGGCAAAGTGGCTAAAATTCACTATGCATAGTATTTCATGTAGAACCCACATTTCATGTAATTTTCTGCATAGCAAATCAAAAAACTTCACATCTTGAAGTAACACAAAGTTTCCATTATTTTCTATGGACGTTGCATTACTTCATCTTGTTTTTTTGTTTTTTTGCTCTTTAAGGATAATTTTGCAGTGATTCATGGGATTTAAGGTCTCATGGGCTCTATATTGTTTTGCACATCCTCAGTTTAGTGTTGTGTGTGTGTATTTGAAAGCTGGAGACAGTTTGCCCTCAGAGTTCTGAGATTCAAGCCATCGAAAAACCTTTAAAAACACATTTTTTGCCACTACATTTTGTGTCAAAATTTAGTATGTCGGTTGTAGGAAACCCTTATGTGTTTATATCATCAAGCATTTATTGATTCTGTGTTAATATTTAATGTTAATTTAGTACACTCAGTCTCTGTACTGACAGATACTGCAGAAGTATGCTTCGGGGGAGAGGAGGATCTGTGGTGTAGAAAGGAGATTAGTGAGAAAGGCAGTTTTTCCAACTTTTGTTGGCTAGTTTTTAATTATTTGTGTATTCAGGCACACACAGTACAATTTTATTTAATTTTTATCATTTTTTCTGTTTGCTGGGCATTTTATCAAGTCATTTTAAAAGACTGTATTGCAGTTTACTGAATAATTAAAGTTTCTGTGGCTGACCTTTAGAGTGTGAGCATGGTGTAAATTGATACGTATTTTATTGCAGCACCCCAATAGCAGTCCTCTGATTTTTCTCAGCCTATCTGGAATTTTTTTCTCTGCTTCTGTCTGTGTAGCTAAAGCTATACACACACCCCCCAGCAAAACAAGGTTGTGTTTTTTGACTTTGGGATTTTTGAAAACTGATTAAGGTCATGTGTTACTTGTGCCTATGTGGCTGCATCTCTTGCATTTTTTGCTTCACATTCCCCAAAAACAGTAGAAATAATAAGTTGTAGTTAATTATCTGTGTAATCTTAAAAAAATGTCCACAAAGAGACGGTCAAGCAAAGCTGTTTCTGGCTGTGGTGCTGCTGCCAAGAAGACTATTAGCAGTGGAAGTTGTTGTGATGAAGAGGCAGGTTCATCAGGGGCTAGTAACAAGTTGCGCAGTTTTAAGAGTAGTGATCGTGGTCATGGTAATACACAGCAGAAGGGGAAAGGTAGCAGTTGCTACAAGTAAAGGGATTTCTCTGACTCTGTTTTTCACAGCATAATCAGTAACTTCAATGCCGGTTGGAGATGTTGTTGTCCATGCTGGTAGTAAAGTTAATGATGGAATGGTTGATAACAGCATGATTATTGCTACAAATTTAATTTGGGCAAACTTACTGTATCAAGTGGGAAAAATGTTGTTGAATCTGCAGACTTGAGTGTAGTTGATGTCTCACTCCCCACAGTACTTGAACATGATTCTCATAGTCTCATGCTTCCACTGATCTTGAGGTTAGGCCAATCAAACATTTAGATGCTGACGAAAAAAGTGTGGATGATAGTATGGAGGCTATGGTTGGAATATCTCCACAAGAAGACAGCATCCAAAGTGAATTTGTGGATGATGATTATGATGATGATGCTAGCGATCCCATTTCGGAACCAGACAAAAAGAAAGTAAAGGTGGTTGTCTGTAAACAGTCTGTTAGACAATCCCCCCTCCTCAAAGTTCTGATGTAGCTTGTCTGTTGATGACCCTGAAGTAAAAGTCTTAGATTGTGATGTTCAGCCAATGTCCAAGTGTGCACAACACCAGATATTATGCAGTACACCCCCCATTTCATTGCTACCCAAACTGCCATTCCATATGCAGCACCAGCAACAACATATGAAGAGTAGGGCACCAAAATCCCTCATTTGGGATTTTTTGTACAAGATGATAGCGATGAAATAGTGGCAATATGCCAGATTTGCCAAGCGCATGTAAAGCATGGTAAAAAGGGTAGCCATCTGGGCATTGGGGGCCAGCATACTCATCTCAAGAGCAGACACATGGCAATGTGGACTCGGCACCAGAGAGGAGCTAATGCCACAGTGGAGCATTCACCCTCATCCATCTTAGTGAGCATGGTATCCCCTTCTTTTAACATAAGTAGCCATGTTGGTAAAAGTGGTGAAATAATACCAGAGGATTACTAGAGGCATCAGGGGGAGGAGTATTTTTGAATGTTCAATAATGGTAAGAGTAGCAGTGGTCCATGTAGTAATTCTAGTTCATCAATCCCTGTACTTAAACAAGCATTTGTCAATGCTGAATGTTTGCTTGCTGGTATTAGCATTGAAATGCAGGAGCTAGACCAATGCAGAATAGGAATGGCAATGAAGTATGGAAGTTCATGCCAACCCCACCTCAATCTTATAGAGATGGAGAGGCATTGGGGTAAGTGTGTGGGTCATTGCTCATGACGGTCATGCTATGTCACCTCACCTTATTCTGCAGACAGTGACACGTGTTGAGGTGCACCTTAGGGTGTTTGGCTGTACAGTGACCCCATTCCACATGGACATATGCTGAAATAGGTGCAGCATAGGACAATGGGGTGAAGTGTGGGGCTGAAGAGTCCAAGGTACACCTTGATGGCTGTCAGTGGCCGGGGGGGATGGGGGTGGGATGGCATGCATAGTAGAGTCAGCAATGCAAAGGCACAGCCTGATGCCTGTCCATCTATACAGGGTAGGACATGATGGTTAGAAACCCTAATGCCTTGGACATTTGTAGCTATGTACAGCACAAATGTTCAACATGGTCTTTTTGTGACCCCACCTTATGAAAGCATTTGGGACCTCTTCTCATGAAGAGTGGCAGTGTGATTTTGTCAATGTGTCCCAAACATTGACTTCCAACAGCAACAGTGCCATTCTGTGCCACAAGTACGAAAACACAGATTGGGCAGAATGTGAAGAATGGCAGCTGTGCCATACATAGGGAGGTGTGAAGGAATGGCAATGTTGAAAATCTATAGTGGGAAAATTAAAAATACGCGCACTTCTGAGCATACATGGAAAGTGCACAACACATGCACGTAACACAGTCATTTTATGGAGTTCCAACACCAAATTTTCAACATAGGCATTTTAGGACCTCTGCTAATGAACAGTGTCATTGTAATTTTTGTAGTGTGCCCCAAGCAGTGACTTCCAACAGTGACGGTGCCATTGTGCACTGGTAGTGCAAAACCACATATTGGCCAGGATGTGAAATATGACATCTGTACTGTTCCTAAGGAGATGTGGAAAAATGGCAATGTTGAAAATATGGAGTGAAAATTTTGCAAATGTGCGAAATTATGAGCACATGTGGAAACTGTGTAAGTCATGCTTGTAACACAGTCACTGTATGGGCTTTTGTCATCAAATTTTCAACATAGGCATTTTGGCACCTCTACTAATGAACAGTGTCACTGTGATTTTTGCAATGTGTCCAGAACATGGATTTCCCACAGTGACCGTGCTGTTCTGCGCTGGAAGTGCAAAAACACATTTCGGCCAGGATGTGAAACATGACAGCTGTACTGTTCATAAGGAGATTCATAAGAATGGCAGTGTTGAAAATCTGGAGTGAAAATATTGTAAATGTGCAAAGTTACAAACGTGCATGGAAACTGCACAATGCATGCTCATAACACAGGCATTTTATGGACTTTACTCACCAAATTGTCAACGTAGGCATTTTAGCACCTTTGCTAATGAACAATGTCATTGTCATTTGCGTAATGTGAACCAAACACAGATTTCCCACAGTGACTCTGCTATTCTGTACCAGAAGTATGAAAACACATTTTGGCCAGGATGTGAAAAATGACAGGTATAGTGTTCATAAGGAGGAGTGGAAAAATGGCAATATTGACAATGTGGAGTGAAAATATTGCAAATGTGTGAAGTTACGAGCGTGCGAGGAAACTGTGTAATGCACGCTCATAACACAGTCATTTCATGGACGTTTCTTACCAAATTTTCAACATAGGCATTTTAGGACTTCTGCCAATGAACAGTGTCACTGTGATTGTCATAATATGACTTGAATATGGATTTCTCACTATGAGTGTGCAATTGTGCGGAAGTACAAAAACACATTTTGGCCAGGATGTGAAAAAATGACAGCTCTTCCATTCATAAGGAGGTGCAAAAAAATGGCAGTGTTGACAATCTAGAGTGAAAATATTGCAAATGTGTGAAGTTATGAGTGTACGTTGAAACGGCTCAATGCACCCTTGTAACACAGTGATTTTATGGACTTTTGGCACCAAATTTTCAACACAGGCATTTTATGACCTCTGCTAATGAACAGTGTCATTGTAATTTTCATAATGTGTCCCAAACATGGATTTCCCATAGCAACCGTGCTATTCTGCACCAGAAGTGTGAAAATACATTTTGACCAGGGTGTGAAAAATGACAGCTGTACTGTTCACAAGGAGGTGTGAAAAAATGCTAATGTTAAAAATCTGGCATGAAAATATTGCAAATTCGTTAAGTTACAAGTGTGCATAGCAACTGCACACCGCACACCCATAAAATAGTAATTTTTTGGATTTTTTCCACAAAATTTGCAACATAGGCTTTTTGAGAGCCCACCTCATGAACAAGGCACTGTCATTTCATTAATTGGTCCCAAAAGGTGATTCTGTGCAGTGACCATGAAATCACCTTTCGAGGCTGAGTAACACCAAGACAGTGACAGAATTCATGATGGTGGTCCCAAAAACCCCATGTTGAAAATTTGTTGCCAAAATTCCAAAAAATGCGCGAGATATGCATCAAAGTTGAAAAAACCCTATTTATTCCATTATACAACTTACCGGCATGTCCTCAGTTCGCAGTCAGCTTTGAAGAGTGCATACATGTTCCCGGTACACCGAAGATCATCACGCCAGACTCTGGAGGTAAGTATGGGGTGAGGAGGGTGTGGGGAGGCAGGATGCGCAGAGGGTGGGTGCAGGTTGTGGGAAGGAGGTCAGGGAGACCGCCAAGGGACCGTTTACTTCTTTACAGGTTAAACAAAAACAAAACAACACAGGAAGGTTTTCTTTTTCTACAGGGATATTTGGCATGCTAGGGTGGGCTCCTCGCATGCCAATTTACTGTTGGGGGGTAGTTGTAGCTGACAGGGATCAGGCACCCCACTGGCACAAAAAGCTGGAGTCACAACAGCCGAGGGACTGGACACCCCGCAGCAGTACTGAAGCTACTCTTTGGGGACTTATGCCAACAGGGAGTGGGCTTCCCTGTTGGCACATCAACCTGGGAGGTGGGACATAATGCTGACAGGGAGTGGGCTTCCCCATCGGCAACTGAAATCGCACCCGAGGGATGCAAGTCGACAGGGATTGGGGCCCCGTTGGCAAAACCACACTGTGTGGTGAGGGGCACATGCTGCCAAGGGGGATTGGGCACCCCCTCAACACTGGGGCCACATTCATATCGTATGTGAACAGGGCAGCAATTCATCACCATGTTCACAAGCAATATTACAGTAGCAACGTTCTGCCCAGCAATGACAGGTCGCTCCCTCATTGCAGCAAATCACTGAAGCTGCAATGACGAGGTAGCCTGTGATTGCTGCGGTTAAAACATTACAACTTGGTACACCTTCTGGAACCTAGTGTCATCAGCACACTGTGCCTCCATTAGTACACCATGGCCAAGCCCCAAAATGCTGTGCTTTCCTTGGCTGCTACAATGCCACACCTCCCTGACCCACTTATCTCCTAAGCTGTTACATAATGTTTCTTGCGCATGCACACAAGCAAACATAAAAAGGTAAAATAATTGCATTTATTGGCTTGTCACCTGTGCACCCACCATCACACATCAAAGGTATCCCATCCACAGTAGTTCACAGAGAAGAGCCATTTGGCATGTCACATGAAAAACACCGGACAATGCAGCCCATGTTGCACAGCCTTTTGGCCTGGAACAGTAAATAGCCACCACATCATGCAGTTGCACATGAACTCAATGCTGCTGTAGCAGAAATGCTGGCAATTGATCTTTTGTCATTCTCCTTTGTGAAGAATATGGGATTCTGGCACTTTGCGGCAAGTGCCTGTCCAAATTAAAGATCCTGTCCAGGATATACTTTCTCACCTGTGTCTCCCTGAGTTATATCAGACAGTGAAAGAGTCTGTAAGCATGCCCTTCAACATTCCGCATCACCCTACATTCACTTAAGCAAGGATATGTGAACAAGAGGCAAAATGGCAGGTAGTTCCTATCTGTATATTACTGCACATTGGATGCAGCTACCTGAGGTTGTGTGTGATGGTGGGATTGGAAACAAGTGTAATAAGTCAGACTGTGGTGGTAGCAAGCTTCATGGCATTAGACAGCATGCCACGCTTGCAATGCATAGTGTAGCGGGGTCGCATACAGGCGAAAACATGTTTGACTTGCTACTGACAGAAACTGATGAGTGGCTGCACCCCTGTCCCTAAAAGCTGGCTTAATAGCTAGTGATAATGGCTCAAACATTGTTAAAAGTATCAGCAATGGTGGTTTTGTGAGGGTTCCCTGCATGGCCCACTGTTTAAAGCTTGCAGTACCTGAATAAATAAAGATTTGATTGATTGATTGATTGATTGAGGAGTTTCTTCAGTACCCTGAAATTAAGCAAATGTTGACTGTTGCACTCAGCATCTTTGCCCACTTTGCACACTCTGGAAAGGCCTGTGACCAGCTTAGGCAGCTGCAGATTCAAAACAGCCTCCCTCAGTACTGCCTCAAGCTTGAAGTTGTCATGAGATGGAACTCAGCACTTTACATGGCAAAGCAATTGTATGAGCATTACAAAGACGTCTCCGAGTACCTAGTTATGCACACTAGCCGTGACAATTCTGGGGCCTCATTGTCTATGACAACTGAACAATGGAGACTCATGGACTTAGTAATATTAATTTTGAAGCCATTTGAGCATACCACACAGGCAGTGAGTGGTGACACTGCATCCGTTGGTCAAGCCATTCCACTGCTGAGGTGCTGAGGAAGACTTTGTTGACTCTGCAGCCTAGCCTTGATGTGGCTGTAGATAGGTCAAGCTATGCATTACTGAAACAAATGATTACAATATTAGATAGCAATCGACACATCATCACTATTTAGCAAGCTCCAGAATTTTGAATAGCCACAATACTGGACCCACGCTACAAGCATGGCATTGTATCCATACTGGAGGGAGGCATGATCAGGTTCAAAATCTGACTCGACAGCTGGTCCAGTTGGTTCATGAAGCACAGTAGTCATGTGCAAAGTTTTGCAAACCACAGCATAACAAGGCTAAAGGTCACTGTGGACTGAGTACATCCAATGAGGTGGCTGAGGGGCAAGGGGTGGTGTCAGCTGCACAGTTGTCCATTAATCCACTGTGGGGTGCCTTAGCCCAAGTAGAAATTTGTGATGTAGATGAATCTTGTGAACAGGTGGCTGATTCATCAGGAATGCGTGCATCACAGACTATGGTTGAGGCCTATTTGGCAGAAAACAGGCATCTGATAATATTAGACAATCCTTTGGTGTACTGGAGTGGCAAGGTGAATGAATGGCCAGCACTGATGACAGTAGCGCTGAAGTATCTGACCTGCCCACCCTCCAGTGTAAGTGTGGAGAGGGCATTAAGTTCTGCTGGGACCATAATGCATGACCGTCATACTAGCCTACTACCTACAAATGTCAGCATGCTGACATTTATCAAAATGAAAGAAGGTCACATACCAAGTCGGACAACCACATCTATGTTTGTGTCCCATCACAATGATGGTTGTGCAGATGATGAAGGCAAAGCAGACCATGCTGGTGACAATGTCAAATGGTGTACTATTGAGGTTGATGATACAGTCATTGAAAGAATTTCTAAGTTGGTATTGAGGATTGCAAGAGCTTCTTCCTCCTTGATGATGAGGAGAAGGATATGGGTGGGAGGGAGCAATGGCAAAATGACCAGGGTGAAGGCTATCACAGTTCCATAATGTTACCATTTTTTTTACATTGAAAAATGAAAAACCGTGGCATTGACTATAATGTGCCAATTGACAAATAAATATTAAAGACGTCATTAGATTTTGACTTCCTATTTCTTGATTTTGAGGGTACAGTTCATAGAATATGTGCATTCATTATTACCTGCAGTCCTCGAAACACAAATGTCAACTCATAAGCACTAAAATCCTGCTGATTGATTGACAGATATCCTTCTGACACTGAAAAACAGTAACGCACCCCAGCCAGCCACCCTGCTTCTTGCAAGACACAGAGACATTGCACCTCTGCCCAAGCAATGAACCCACAGCCAGCCACAGCCACCCTGCTTCTTGAAAGTGAGAGAGAGATATATATTGTACCTGTGCCCAAGCTATGAAACTGCAGCCAGCAACAGCCACCCTGCTTCTTGAGAGAGAGACAGAGAGAGAGAGAGAGAGAGAGAGAGAGACAGAGAGACATTATACCTGTGTGTGCCCAAGCTATGAATCCACATCCAATCACAGTCACCCTGCTTCTTCAGAGTGAGAGAAGGAGAGACATTGTACCTGTGCACAAGCTATGAACCCACACCTAGCCACAGACACCCTGCTTCTTGAGAGAGAGAGAGATTGTACCTGTGTCCAAGCTATGAACCCACACCCAGACACAGCCACCCTGCTTCTTATCACTAATTTACAGTAAGTATGTATTAATATCATGTTCTATGGTTTTAACTTGCACTGTGGTGTGAATCCTTCCTTTACCATTTTAAAGATGCCACTGTCACCTCACCAAATACTGGCAAATGATTTTCATTTTGTTTTCACAGGTTACAGAATGTGTAATTTTGCAGGACTGCAGTACTCCTACCGCCTAAAGAATAACATCTACAGATAAATATCACTCTTATTTCCTCTTTCATTTTTTTTATCTGATTTTTTTCCACTGGTGTAAAACATTCAATGGTGGTAACATACAGGCCATACAATATATTTTTTCTTCACAGATGGGACAGGCATACTGCAGTATGCCAGGTTTATACAACTTCTTATCTGATCCTGAAAACCTGTAATGTAATGTAAGTATGACAGTGGGCCAGTTCGTGTCACTCACTAAACATGTTAATTTATTTTAAGGGCTTTACTAATAGCTTGGTATTTTAAGCTGGATAAGGGCTTTAGTAATAGCTTGGTATTTTAAGCTGGATAAATAGAATAATAGATAGGTTCCTGTGCATTACAAAGTAGTAATTCCATCGAGAGGTTCTGGGAACATTAGGAACCTCGAGAGCGAAGCTTAAGAGGTTCCATGTCCCCAGAACCTTGAGATGGAATTACTACATTGTGATGCACAGGAGCCTATCTTTTTTTCTTTTTAATATATGGATGCGATTTTCGGATTTTCTTTTCTCTCAGGTGGTTGGCCGCTGCAGTGAACAAGTCTCTCCGTCCTGGCCACGCACCACACTGTCTCACTGCTCTGTGTTTTTTTTTTGTTTTACGAAGGATAGCCTACCTTTTCCATGTCTGGGGAATGCAAGATCACCTGGATATCTGAAATTTTCACATATTTAAAACAAAAAAGCTGCAAAATGTTCGAGTTGAGAAACACTCTTGGTAAGCGAGACAGTGGTGCAATGTTTTTTGAACTGTTCTGCCCGCCCTAACAGGAAAAGCAGCCAATTGGAAGGCACATTATGAAAGACATTGGGAGCTAGACTAATGCATGCGCTGTTGTGTTTTGGTGATAATACTATCGTTCAGGTCCCGAACGATAGTATTATGACACCAGAACAATGGTATTATCACTCCTGAAGTGTAGTATTATCACTTTGGGAGTGATACTATTATGGAGAATTTTTTGTATGCTTTTCTACTATATTATTTTCATGATCCATATATTAAAATGGGTTTACTAATAGCTTGATATTTTAAGCTGGATAAGGGGTTTAATAATAGCTTGGTATTTTAAACTGGATAAGGGGTTTAATAATAGCTTGGTATTTTAAGGTGGATATAACAGAAGACAGGAACACCCACACTGGTACTGAATATGGTGGTGCAATGAACTCGTAATAATTTTTTCATCATCTGTTTTCAGGTAACAATGAGGTGCTGTGGACTGCCGTCGGTGGTATCTTCCAATCTGAAGAAGGACAACAGTTAGCAATGGATACGCTGAAGACCTGGAACGAAGACAAAAACATTAATGAAACTTATTTTCAAATGAGTCCCCCCTCCTCAAAAAAATGTATACTTACCTTACATGGCTTGCCAGTTTCCATACAGCCAAAGTCATCAACCATCCCAAACGTGTGGAACAAAAGTGTGCATATGATCTGAAAAAAAATATGCATACAACCTGAGGGGGAAAAAGTAATCAGACATGACAAAATTTCAGTCTACCACAGCAGTAAACCACCGCTCCCTGAATAAAAATTAAATGTTACAGTACCACATCAGGTTTTGGACTCGTAACATATGTCTGGCATGTGGATGTGAACATCATGTCCACCAGGGTCAAGTGAAATCATTCCATATGTATTATGATTCCCTTAAAAAGAACAACATGACAAACTGTTTACAACACAGAACAAGATTCAATAGAAATTAAATGACTGTGTCTATGCAAAACAAAATTCACTGGGGTGAACAATGACTCACTGTTGTGGTATGAAGGCACACACAAAGGGCAGCATGAATCAGTGATGCAGCAGGCATCAGCCTCACCACCAGGGAATGGTCTCACTAAAGCTGGGAAACTGTAACACATTTCTGGCCTTATTCTTCATCTGTACTTTTCATGACATTAAAGCAGCCGGACAACAGCAGCAGCTACTGTCATCACCACCAGGCAATGGTCTTACTAAAGTTGGGACACTGTGATGCATTTGTGGCCTTATTCTTCATCTGGACTTTTCATGACATTAAAGCAGTGGAACAACAGTAGTAGCAACTTGCGTCACCACCAGACAATGCTCTCACTTAAGTTGGGACACTGTGACAAATTTCTGGCCTTATTCTTCATTTGGACTTTTCATGACATTAAAGCAGTGGAACATTCACAATATAGCACATTTGGTGGGGTTGGGGCATGGTAGGTGATTTAATGGTATTGTGATTATTGCACTGCTGCTTTACCCAGATAAATGGAAAAAATTCATAATTCTAATCTAAATCACACCTCTCACAAATGTATCACATCATTATGTTTTCCACAGTAAAAAGGCAGTTTCTAAGAGTTCTTACTTACTTTCCTTTATTTTTCAAAGGTCATTGGAGACACTGCATGCTCTCACTACAGGTGACACTAAGGTGATGCACCGCCCACTTCAATAAAAGTGCATTGCAGTGTGCGGTTCTGTGCTGCAAAAGCAAAGTAAATGAAAGCATGCAGTGTCTGAGAAGTTGGCGACCATGGGAATTTAAAAAAATACAATAAAGAAAGTAATCAGAAAAAATAACGTTTCTATTGGGGAAACCATAATAGGGGTGGAACATTAGGGGGAGCTGTGGATTTACTGTATAAATATTATGACCATCACAAAATCCTTGTTAATTTTATGAATATTTTTTCAGGGGATTATTATTCACATTGTGACATGAATACCACATGCTAAATGATGTATACTATAAGCAGGCAACATTCAGAACATAGGAGATTATGGGAGGAAGGTTGCCATGGTAGGTGAGGTGACTTCAGGTGACTTTAGGGTGTTTAGATTGTAGTTGTTGTTGGTATGTATACTACGGAATGTTACCACAGTAAACAGTATCCAAAAAATAATAGCCTGACAATGAAAGCATCAGTGCAAGAATGTGGTTACAATTTTGACCAATACTTTTTTATTCAATTTTACATTGCCACCTAATTTAATAGTTTGTGTACATGAATGATACCCTTCTTTCAACAATTTAAGTATGCAGCACTACATTTTTTTTGGACTCAAAAGTAATAAACAGAGCACTCATTCTAATCTGCGTTGCACATGGTTTGGATCAGTGTTCTCACATGCTTTTGGATGGCAACTATTTAAATTCAGTTCTGTTGAGACTACAATGAATTCGCATGCAGCAAACAGTGCTACATGACATAATGGAACAGTATCTGTTCAAAAACAGCTGGGAATACTGATGCAAACCAGGTCACAGAGTAACATTACAATGAACACTGCTTCTATTATTTCGCATTTGTAAAAATAGAGTAATGCAGAATAACATACATTGTTGAAAGAAGGGTAGCATACATGTATACCCAAGTTATTAGATAAGGGGAAATGTAAATAAGAATAAAAAATTATTGGTCAAAATTGTAACCGCATTTTTGCAATGATGCTTTCATTGTCAGGCTTTATTACTTTTTGGATACTTTTTACTGTGTTAAAGGTTCATTGGCCCATATATTCAAACTGTGCCCAAAAAGTGTGCAACAGCAGGAGCAAGCACAAGTCCACTGCGCCCATGTGCAAGAAGCGCAATATTCAAAAACTGCGCAGGCCAAGATGCGCCTACAGCCGACAACTGAATATCGCACCACCTGCGCCATAGCGCAACTAGGGAGGTGAAGCTGAACATATCTGATGCGCCATAGCGCAAGAAGGGATGTTCAGCTGAGCAGTCCAGATGCACCATAGTGCAACCAGGGATGCCCCCAGCAGCAAGGCAGCAATGCAACAGCACAACCAGGGATGCAGGGGCCCATCACACATGCCACAGATGGGCAGAGGAACACACAGCAGAACAGACATCATCCCCCACACCCCATGCACTGCACAACTGGGGGAGAGCTGGAATAACCACTGGCCCATGGATACAGCAGCAACCCACAGCTGGGCCATGGTGCCCCAACACACCCCCTGGCAAGCTGTGACTGGCACACAAGGTGGGCCGACTGCCCCATACCACACCATCCCACCAATGCAGAGCACACCCTGCACCATGATTCCCATACACCCTGCCCAGGAGTAGTGCCCAACAGTGCAGGACACCCCATGCATGCCACCACCCCCACTGTGACAATGCAATCCTGTGCATTATGGAGCCATGCAAGGCAGCCCAGTCATGGGCACCCTGCAGTGGGTGGCAGCAGACAGCGATGCAACAGATGCATACACAATGCCACCCTGCACATTCCCCCGAGGTACAGCTGAGAGACCGACCATGCGTCAGCACATGAGGTACCCCACATGTGACAGGGCATGCCCCGGACCCCACCTCCAGTGGTACAGCACCCTGCACATCCTCCCAAGGACACATCCCATCCCAGCACTGGCCACAACAGTTAGCACAGACACTCACAGTGTAGCATGGAGGCATGCACCACACAGGATGCAACACAGTGCATGGACAAACACCCACCCATACCCAAGGGCACACCAACACAGGGACACAGTAGCAGGTCAACCAAGCCACTGGTGTGTGGCCACGGCTGACATGTACACACGGCCAGCACCCCTACATTGCACAGTTGTGCCAGCCACCCTGCACAGGCACCATGAAGCTGTATGCCACCAGCATGCTGCCAGAGCACAAGTGACAGACACTGGAGAACATCCCCTGCAACAGACACAAGTGACAGCATGGATGGGGAACAACAACAACAGTGGAGGCCACAGTGCCACCGGAAGCAGACGTGCACCATACTGGTGATGGCAGACAACCTAGCATTGTGCTGGTTACAGTTGTTATCCAGCATGGACAGCCACCACTGACACTCCAGCAGACCGTGCATATCACAGACATGCAAGGGTGTCAGCTGCACAGGCCATGGATGGTCTGACAGGGGTGCCATGCACACAGTGCAGGCCCCATGGACCACTGCACACAGGCATCCAGTGCACAGAGTATAACACACAAACCACAGACAGTGACTGATCCCCCTGCCCACACCATAGGTGGTTCACCTCTGCACACACACACACATGCACATGCGTGCATCACCCCTGATGCCATGCACACCACTGCAGCTGAGCACCTGTAGCCCACTGCAAATCAGAGACCACCACAGTTGTTATAACAAAATGTATATATTAAAAAAATGTCAAGTAAAACTATTTACAATTATATACAAGAGGGGAGGAAGGACCACATAACAGGTGGGGATGGGCAAGGGGCAGGGGTGAACATATGGGAGAGGGAAGAAGGGGTGTGAGGGTGGGTCAAAGGGGGGAAGGTGGTAGTCGGGGCATGGGGACATCAATGGCCACCCCGATCCTCCTCTTCCTGACACCGATGCAAGCTCCTCCTCCTCCTGACCCTGTGGCAGTGTATGCAGTGCAGGATCTCCAACGTCTCCCTGGCCACCTGCAGCAGCTCTTGAATGTCCTGCTGGATCTGCAGGAGTTGCCGGCCACCTAGGACGAGGGAGTAGAGTCAATAGGTGTGATTGTCCATCCCCCTGCATCCCACCCATTGTGCATGGCATACAGCCATGTGACACGCTCCTGTGATGGTGTGCGACCACCCACAGTGACCATGTCCACAAGACCTGCCCACCCAGGCAGTCACAGCTATGTGGACCACTGCACACACCCACCACCCATGTCCTGCACAGCACTACCATGGCCATACAGTGACTTGGCTATGCAGTGTGAAGGCAGTGCCACAGCCATGTGCCTGGTGCACGCATAGACCACCATTGATGCACTCCCAGACATGCAGTGCCACTGGACAGTGCTGACTGTAACAAGTTGCGTGCATGGCAGTGGTGTCAATGGATGGTGGTCATGCCCCACTGCCCTCCCAGTTATACAGCATGCAATAGTAATCATGGATGTAAGGCACTTACCATCAGCAGGCTGAACCATCACCCATCCTGTCCCTCTGCTCCATCATGCAGCTCCTCCTCTCCCTGTTGCGCTGCCGTTCTTCTGGCCCTAAGGTGCAAACATGGAGAGAGGAACATCAGTACAATCTGGTAGCAAAATCCCCCCATCCCCATGTGTGTGCAATCCCACACAGCCATACCCATCCACCCCACACCCCGATACCACCACCACGGCCAACACCAGATGGCCCCCCCATGTGCCAGACACTTGCAACCGTGATACCCGTATGGACGATAAAAGTGTATGGATGTTGCACCTACCTGGCCATGGCACCATGCCCCTCCTGGAATGTGCCCGTAAGTGGGCCAGCAGGTCAAGGTCCCTGTGCCTCAGGTCCCCATAACAGTGGTGGCACTGCTCTGCCATCCGCCCCATACCAGTGGCTTCCTCCAGGGCGTTGGCCACCTCCTGCCAGACCACACTCCTGGCCCTGTCCAGGGGTGCCTTTCCAAACAAAGCCCAAGCATGGGGCTCAACTATCACCACCAGGTTGGCAAGCTCTATCTGGCTCCAAACCACAGCACACCTACGCACCATCTCTGCTGTCTGGTTCAAGCAAAATGGCACTCTGTAGCGCGGTCCTGCCACATGCAGATGCTACGTGGTACAGCACTGCCATTCCCTATCGCACTGTCACCAAACAGTGCGATAGTGGTGCACCCATGCCTGATACATTGTACCTAGGGGGCAAAGGTCAGGCACAGGTCAAGGGTCTCTGGTGCTCGGACAGCCATAGTGCAATTGGAACCCAATGCATGTAGTGCGATTGGGTGCCTGTGTGCCACCTCCTGTAGCGGCCTACTGCGCTGTTGCCCCAGTGCGCCTACGATGCCCCAGTGCCACAGTGCCATATAGGTGAACAGCGCTGTAGTGCCACTGGCACAATGGTGGCTGTGTTCTGCAGTGCCTCCCGTGAACAGCACATTAGCAGCACAGCAGGCACCTGCGTCATCAACCCGGGCATGTGCAGTTAGGTGTGTACTGCACATATCACAGAACTGCGCCCTTGGCTCAACATGTTCAACACAATTGTGCAAAGCTCAACAGTGCGATATTCAGCCGGCATATGCATATCACCTAATCAGCCATTCAATGGCACAGTCACTGCATTTGCATACACTTAAAGATGCACCTCACCTCATTTGCATGGGTTGCACTATAAAAATGAGACATTGGGCTGCACTGGCCATAGTCGGTTACTGCAGTCTATTGCGGTGAGTTGCATGCTGTTTGGGAGTGTGGACTGTGGTGTTTGGGACACGCATGGGACTGCACAGTCACAGGTAACACCTGTCATTCCCACAGGATGAATCATGACCAAGCGTGTGATGGAGGAAGAGGACCAGAGTCATGGAAGGAAGAGGAGGCCAAATTTTACAAAGGCCAAGACAGATGCCCTGTTTGAGGCCTACCTCGACCAGGAGCCACTTCTCAGTGGATGTCAGAGAACACCACAGGCCCGTGCCACTGCATGGGAGGAGGTGGCGTGTGCTGTAAACCTGCATGGCAGCCACCTGCGCTCTGTGCAGGAGTGCAAAAAGAAGATGGGCACAGACAGGGGGAGGATTAAAGAGAAGGTGACTGCCATCAGGGCAGCATGGTCTGCGACCGGTGGGGGACAGCCCGAAGTGCTATGCCTGACCCCACCAGAAGAGCAGGTTGTTGGCAGCATGCAGTGTTGTGCCATTGAGGGTGTTCTAGGTGGTGGATTCCAGACAGGTGGTAGCCCGTCACTGCATGGTAGGTCATGGTCTGTCAATTGGGGGAGGACAGGGTAGGTCACATGCAGTAATGCTACTTTTTTTCCCTTACAGCTCCTGAGCATCTGCATGGGTCAGCAGTGGTGAGCTTCTCCACTGAGGCCAGTAACATGGAGATGGAGGAGGGCCTGTCCACCTCCACAGAAATACGGGGATCAGGGTGACAGTGGGCTCGCCTGGATGTCCGGACTGATGTTGGTGAAGCAGGTGCAGAGTAGGCCCTGCCCGTGTCCCAGCTTGCCAGCATCCATGGATGCCAGCATGCTGAGACTCAGGCTGGCACTGGATCCATCACCAATGATGATGGAACTAACGTCATGGGCAGTGACACTTGTGTGCCACAGGATGGCCACACAGCAGGTGACATCGCGGCCATGGCTGTGGGTGGTGCCACCATGGAGGCCTGTGTGTCATCACAGTCCCAGCCTGTGCCTGTCTGCACCAGTGGGGCAGCACTGGTGTGTGTCCAGGACAGTGGGACTGTTGCGACCACTGTGGTGGCACCATTGAGCCCTAGAAAGCGGCAGCTGGAGGGGCAGCATCAGCAGTCGGCAAATGGCCATGGGGGTACAGTGTCAGGGTGCAGTGTCAGTGCGCCACCTGTGGACATGCCCAGGCCTGGCCCTGGTGTGCAGTGCCCACCCTCAAGGGGTGATGAGCATCAGGGCTGCAAAGGCCCTGAGGGACAGCATGCCGATCAGGCAGATGACCTCATAGATGAGCACACCCACATACTGCAAGCATCAGTCAATTAGCAGATGTGTCTTGTGACAGAGGTGGATGACTGAGTGCGGCTTTGCACCAGGCAGAGGAGCAGCGCAGCAGAGACACCGCTCTGCTCCTGGTAGGTATGGACCAGTTGTCAGTTGACCAGAGGATGTGACTGCTGCCATTGACAGGCAGACACAGGCATTCACAGCTGTCATGGACACAATGGGCACACAGTTATTTGCCCATGCATTACAGACACCACACAGTGCAATGTCCACCCCCATTCCCGGTGTCGTGCTACACCACCATTGTCGACACCGGGTTCAGCTGTGGGCATCCCGAGCACGCCTGGTGCTGGCATGATCAGTGTGCTGCAGACCCCTGAGCGAGCACGGTCATGTTCATGCAGTGGAACCCCTGGGGACCATTGGTGCCACCCCATGAGGCCAGTGGTCAGCCTGTCACTGCTGGTGCATGACTGACCTGTCTCCCAGCATGGCTACTGTCTGATGCTGCCCTGTGTGCATTGTGTCATTCAGCGGGCAATGCACAGGTGGGGTACCCTGCCCTGCACGCACACACACATTCCATCTGCACACCCTCCCAGCTGCTGTCCGCTGTTGTGTGTGCATGATGATGCCTGCATTGCGCTGTACACCACTGTGCAATGGTGCCCAGCATCTGACACATGCACAATGACAGGTAGTGGGCGTGGTGGTCTGTGGACACATGTGTGGCTACGGGTGGCGGTCTGGGTCGGCATTCCTCCTACCCTTTGTGCATGTCTTGTGAGGTGGGTGTGTGTGTGTGTGTGTGTGTGAGTGTGTATGACCGTGTGCCATGTTAGACCTCGCCAATCCCTGGCGGTGAGTGCGGTTCCATGCTTGGCCACTTCCCTTGATGGCATGAACCCCTGGTGTGTGCCCATGCGTGTTTGTGGGTTGCACCTTTGCCACTGGTGGTTGCACATGGCCCCATGACTTACCTGGGTTGGCTGAAGTGCTCCTCTGTGATGGTGCCCTGGTGCAGCTGTGCCAGCCAGAGCAGTCGGGGGTCCTGTCGACCAAGGGGGGGCTGCCCATCACCATCGCCACCGGTGTCCTCAACGTCCCCATCATTGTCCCCATCTTCAACCTGTACGGCTATCCCACAGTCGTTGGCCATGTTGTGCAGGATGCAATAGGCCAGGAATAGCCCACAGACCTTTGAGAGGCTGTACTGTAGGGCACTGCCGGAGGTGTCCAGGCAACGGAAACATGTCTTCATCATCCCGAACACCCGCTCAATGACATTGCGTGTGGTGGCATGTGCCTCATTGTAGCATTGCTGCGATGGGGTCGCGGGCCGCCGGTATGGTGTGGTGTGAGCAGCCAGGGACAGAGTGGGTATCCACTGTCACCTGTGTGTAGAGGGTGGAGGTTAGTTTGGTGATCAGCACCGCCTTGCCTTGGGCAATGTAGGCCACTACCCATGTCACCTCTGACCATGCCCCTTCCAAGCTCTGTGTTTGTCCATGTAGTTTGCATACTCACCCACTAAGTGGCCAGTGGGGATGTTCCCACTCTCAAATCTGTGGCACAGTGCCGACTGGTGCCAGATGAAGGCATCATGTGCTCCCCCAGGGTGCGTAGCACAGACGTTGATTATGCGCCCCCTGGCATTGCAAACCACCTGGCAGTTGATGCTAGCATAGCCCTTCTGATTGATATATGCAGCCCCCTTGGGACCAGGTTGTGTGCAGATGGCCACATGGGTGCAGTCTATTGCCCCTATCAGGCCAGGCATACGTTCTATGCTGTGGAACTCTTGTATGTTTGCTGTGCGCTCCCCGGTATGCTGGGGAAATGGATGTACTCTGCAGCATGTGGCAGCAGTGCACTGAGGAAATGGGTGAGGTGGCATGACGCAGCCGACTGGGTTATGCCTGTGGTGTCCCCTGTTGGTCTCTGGAAGGTACCCATGGTGAGCAAGCACATGCAAGCTGTCACTTTAGTCTCCACTGACAGAGCATGGCTCCGTCATGTAGGTGCCTGCATCACATCACTGCAGCTCCATAGCCACCTCAGAATTGCCTGATTTCAGGGCAGTACCAGCCCACACCTTCAGTAATATCGCTGTACAGCTCGGCTGGTGCGGGCTCTGCCTGTTGGGGCATACCATCGATGGGCTCTTCCACAGCTGCACCCCCCACTGCCTACCTTCTCACCCTCCTCATTACTGCCTCCATCTGGATGGTGGCACTGGCCATGTCCCTGGCTTGTGTTCACCCCCCGGCAGCTGTTTCTGTGTTCCCCCCACTGTCTTGGCTGCTACTTCCCCTGCACCGGGAACACCTTGCTGTGTGGCACTTTTCCCTTCTGCACTGGCTGTGGCTCCCCACACCTTCCCTGTGCCTGTGTGTTCAGTGTGCCCTTTCCCTGTCCTGCCCTGTGTGTCCCTCCTGCCCTGTTTGTGTGGCTAGAGTTCAGCCTCATGTGCCTTCCCTGTAACGTTCTTGTGCCTCTCCCTTGTTCCTTTTTATTTTGGCTCATTTCCGCTATCATGAAACTTCCGCTTGCTCCGCTATTGTGCATGGTGCATGTTGTTGAATATCACACTGCGCCATTTATGCATGGTTCCTCCCCCTTCAGTTACACATGCCTTCATTATCATTGCGCTCTTGCTCAGCATGATTTGGGGAGTGCATCTGCCTCCCACTGAATATCGCAGAATGGCACATTTTCAGACTTGCGCTGGAGCAACCCTATTGCACATGGCACAACCCTTTTGAATATCTGGGCCATAGTATACAAACCAACAACTACAATCTAAATACACTAAAGTCACCTGAAGTCACTTCCCCCTCCATAATTTCCTATCTCCTGAATGTTCCCGTCTTATACTATACTGTACATCATTCAGCATGTGGTGTTAGTGTCCAGTACACATGTGAGGAATAGTCCCCTGTAAAACTGATCAGAAGAGTATCAAGTATTTATGAGTTGTGACTTAATTTAGCTTATTTTTTACATGACAGAGGGTCGACAAAATGGCAGATGCTGAGTGTTTTCATTTCAGGTGAAACTGTGGTGCAACAACGCATGATGAAATAAAAGTGTCCTTAAGAGGGTGTTTTGGCACCACAATTTTAAATGAAATGAAACCACTGAGTGTATGCAAAGCAACTGGCCACATGACTTAATTAAATAAAATAAAGTAAGAACAAAAACGTTTCTATTGTGGAAAGCAGAATGGGGTTGGGGCATTTGAGGGAAATGGGGAATCAAGAAATACAGGATTGAACATACATTACATACTTAGGCTGTGATAAAAAAAATATTGCTTAAGAAAAAAAGCAAAAGCAGTTGACAGTTTTTGGGGGGAAGATTTTGGGACATTATATTTTTTTATTGGTCCTGTGGGGGCTGGGTCTGACCACCAGTAATTTTTGTTAGCATTCTAATTATCTCCGCATTTTGTTCCTCAATGCAGTTGAGCTGTTGCACTGCACCCTTCACAACATTTTTTATCACTTCAGCCTCTGCCCACAGCACAGCAAGGTCAGTCTGTGTGACATGCTGTTGTGAGGGGTTGCACTCGTGGCAGGCAGCTGCAGGAAAGGGAAGGGGAAAGGGAACAATGTTTAACCAGGAGTAACACACTAAGCCAAAGCTTATTTCCAGATGCAACCTGGGAGCACAAGGAAGTTAAGTGACTTGCTCAGGATCACACAGTACAGTACAAGTCACATTTAAACTGTTCCTCCAATGAGTTGTTCCAGCATTTGTGAATGAGTTGCATTCATGTTGCTGGATACAGCAAAAAACCCTGCAGAAACTGTTTCTTAAGAATTAAAATGCAGTTTTGCATTGCATTGTGACTGGACTGCAGATGCATTCTAATTGTGCTGCAAAACATTTTACAAACATTGCTCTTGAGCTGGTTAAGCATTGAAAAACAATGCAATATGAGTTGCCAATGCATTTCCAAATGTAAAAAACAATGCTTAACCAACTCTTTGGTGGGACAGTTTAATGTGACTTGTGCTGTTGCACCTAGGTGGCTGTGGGATTCAAACACAGGTCTCCAGATCTGCAGCTCAGAGCCTTAACCCACTGTGCTCTACTGCTTCCACTGCAGGAGCCACCACTTCTGATCCCCTGGCCATCTGTTTGTGACACTGCGCAGGCAGACTCTCTACTGCTTCATCTTCGGCTGCAGGAGTGGCTGGTACATCCTGTAGCTTTACATCCCACTCTGCATGGTGGTGCCCCAAAAGGTGAGTTCACTGACTACCTGTGCCAAACTGGCCTCCCTTGCACTCCCGACTTATAAATGCATCACACAGTTTACACATGACTACCGTCGGATTGCCAGGGAGGCAGATATAAAACTGCCAGACAGGAGAGCTCTGGGGAGGACAAGGCACAGGCGGTGGGGGGGGCACCACATAATACCACCTGCTGTACTGCTGTTGGTGGAGGGGCAACAACAAGCTGTTACCACTGTGTTTGTTGCTGCTGTTCTGCTTGCTGCTGCTGTGGTTCCTGCTGATCTTCCACTGCTGCAGGACTGGCAGTGGCTGAAACACTAGCAGCAGCTGCTGCTGCTTCTGGCACCACACAGCCACTATTTTGCTGCTGTGCCTGACCTCTCACGGTTGAAAGATGACCACGGTTAAGGTGAAATTGTTGCCCCAGGCTGCCTTGCATTTGGGACCCCAGCTGCCCACCACTTTGGTCACCTATCTCCATGTTAAGTAAAACTTAACATAAATCAAAACTCATACAAAAAAAATACTAGTAGAAATATGAGCAAAAAAAAAACTACACTAACTAAAACTAAGTAAACAAAATCAACAACCTTTTTTAAATAAACAAAGTTTCAAAATAAACTAAAACTATCTGCAAAACTTTCCAACACAATACAAAAACTTAGACACAAAAAAGATCAATAGCTTAATGATTTTTGCCAAAAAGCCACTATCTACACACTCCAAACAATGCTGCTTAATCAGCTCCTTCTCAGAGAGAAAGTGTAAGTAATTCACTAACTCCCAGCCTAATTAACTGCCTGCTTGCATCATGTGACCTGCAGACATTCGGACATGTGATTTATGGGCTGTTTCTTGCCAAGTTCGACTTGTTAAACTGTAACCGAAGTGCATGTAAAGTGCACAAATGTGAAGTCCATTACAGGTGAATTTCAACTTTTTAATGGAAATTTCGTACAGTGCTACATGAATTTGAAGTTGTCCACTCCAGGTTAACTTTGCAGGTGAATTTAAACTTTACTGCATGTCTATTTGATGTTCCTAAAATAAAGTCTGTGGGCTACTGTCATTTCCAAAACACCATTCACCAGTGTAAACTTTCAAAAAAGAATTCAAAGGTATTCAAACAAAATAAGGTCCTTTTAGACAGCTAAAGTCCAGCCCAGCCAGTCAAGTTCTCAAGTAAATTCACACTTGTTCAGACCATTTGCAGCACCCGCAGCCACTGCTGACTCCACTCTGTGTCCCTGGTTCACTGGCCGAGTTTTAACCTGATTCTGTTCCTATTCCACTCTTAAGTCATGCCCTCCTCGGGACATCAACTTCAAGCTTCCAGTCCTTTAATACTCTGATCCTCCCTTTCACTGGCACTTGCTCCTCTGGTTCATCTCACCTTCAATTATAAAGCCACTGACGAACTAACAAACAATGGCAGAAAGCAATCAGCCACCAGCAACCATCAAGATATCCAAGCAAAAATATCTGAAAAGTAGAAGTGTAGCAGCAAGGCAGCCACATAATAAAATTAAAAAACTATAAAACAACAAAAAGCCCCCAAGCTAAGATGGCATACCTTAAAAAAAAATGAAAGAGCCTTAAAATACAAAAAACAAGTTGAGGGCTGCCATGTCTCCTCACTCCTCACTCCTCACACGTTGAACTAGGACTTTCAATATAGTATCCTACAAGCCAAAGATGTAAGTATATACAGTATAAACAAATGTTAAATGTAAGGACATTTATACAGTCCAAGTGCCTGAAAAAAGAATAGCTGTTTTTTTTTGGTTTTGTTTTTGTTTTTAATAACAATGAAAGCCTAATAACCCTCAGTGACTCTCAGTTTAATTTGAAGGGGTCTTTTTACTTCTTAACCCATGAAGGCCATTTATGGTCCGAAAAGTTCCATTTATGTTCCATTTTTTTTAGCATTAGGATTTAGTCAAACCTGTCATTGCAGAAACAGTAGGTGCAGGCAAATCAACCACAGACTCATCAGAATCAGAAGACTCCTCAGGCAAGATTAACAAAAAAGCGCCATGCAAAGGTTTGCACAGCACCTTGTGATTGCCCAGGTCAGAAACCTTGCTATTCACAGCTGGATAGTGAATGGCGCTATCCAACTATAAATAGGACTGGATAGAAGCAGTGATAACACCATGCCACTACCTCTGTATTTTTAGTTCCTATGTGTTCAGCCAGGAGAATTGATAAGCTCCAGGCCTTGTCCCACATAGAACCTTACCTTGTCATGCACAAGGACAAGGTGTTTCTGAGATGGGTCCATCTTTCATTTTGAAGGTTCCTACATCCTTTCATCTGAATGAGGAAATCTGTCTCCCATCCTTCTGTCTGCAACTAACTCACCTAAGAAAGAAAGAGTCTCACCAGTTGGATTTGTGCTGGGTAATTAGGGTATACCTTAGACAGACTGTGGAGTTCAGGAAATCAGATAGGTTGTTTGTACTTTTCAGAGCAGCCAGGAAAGGACAAAATTATCCAAGGCCACCCTGGCAAGATGGGTGAGGGCATGCATTGCCAAGGCTTATGTTGCAGTAAAGAAAAGGGACTGTCTCTCATCAAGGTGCATTCCACCAGAGTTATAGCCACCTCCTGGCTAGAAAAGGTGAGGAGTTTGTCTTAGAGTTGTGCAATGCAGCAACATGGTCCTCTGTTCATACATTAACCAAGCACTACAGAGTGGATGTTCAGTGTTCCACTGATGTGGCCTTTGGCCACAGAGTTTTGTAGGAGGCTATCAGGTAAATTATTTTTCCTTTTTGCAGTTGGCATAGGGGACAATATTCTCCCCCACATGTTTTTTAAATCGGTACTACTTAGAACCCATTTGTTCTGAATTCCCACTGATGATGTGAAACACTACAAAAGAAGACATTTCTTCATACTTACCATAATTTTTAGCTCCAACATTGCAATGGGACCCACCTGAGAGCCTTGCTGCAGCGGAAGAATATTGCCTGGTGTGCCACCACGGGGATGTTCGTTATTTTCTAATAAAATTCTGATTGTAAGTCTGTCTGGACATCCTTCTATGTCTTACCTGCTACAATTGTACATACATATATATATATATCTATATATATATATATATACATATATATATATATATATAGATATATATATACATATATATATATATATATATATAGGAATGGTTCCACATTTAAACATCGGTTACTGGCATGCAGAATAAAAAGGTTTGACCTTTACGATAAATAAGAGTGCCTCCTTTGTTACAGGTGAGTGCTTACACTGTTTGTATTTCCATTCCATTGTTACCTTTTATGCATTAATTCCTCTGGCAAGTCTCGTCTAGTTGTCTTGGTTCCACAAAGAATTTCCACAACATCAGAGAAGTAGACGACGAACCATGTTCTGTCCTCCCTCTCACCTGACAAGGTAGGGAACTGTTTACTCTATCTCATTGACACAATCCCACATAAAAGATTAATAAACGGGTTAGCCAGCCTTGGAGTGGGTCCCAAGGTGGTATCCTGGGTAAAAAATTGGATAGATAACAGGACACAGAGAGTAATAGTAAACAGAGTCCACTCTGAAGAAAGGGAGGTTACTAGTGGGATACCATAGGGTTCAGTACTGGGACTGGTCCTCTTTAATGTCTTTATAAGTGACATTGTGGAGGGACTGGAAGGAAAAGTATGTCTCTTTGCAGATGATACAAAGATCTGCAACAGGGTTGATACACAAGAGGGGTGGAAAGGATGAGAAGGGATTGGCAAGGTTGGAGGAATGGTCAAATGTATGGCAGCTTAGATTTAATGCAAAGAAGTGCAAAGTAATGCACCTGGGAAACTAAAACCCTGGGAAAGAGTACAGAATGGGGAAGGGGTGAGATATTAACAACCATAAACTCTAGCCAGAGTCAATAGGGCTGTGGAGGGCTACCAAATTGCCAAAGTTACAAATGTGAGTAGAAATTATGCAATGCCCGGGTGTAACGTAACCATTTTGTGGAGGTATTGCACCAAATTTTCAACATGGCCTTTTTGGGACCCCTCCTCATGAAGAGTGCCAGTGTCATTTTGTTCACTTATCTCGAAAGGTGATTTCACAGTGTGAATGCACTGTTTTGTAATATTCAGAAATTGGTAGTGAACTTGATATAAGGTTGGGGAACTTTGCAAAGCTTCGAGAAGTGTGACATTCCCAGATTTTTATCAACTTCACTGGCAAACTATAAATTTACAATATCTCTATCTCCAATTCAAACACATTCCCTTTTTGAGTTTTTATTTCGAAAGAGATTATTTTTGCTGTTGTGTATGACATGACCATAACAACAAGTATAAATAGTATTTACAAGTTAAATATTTAAAATGCACACTACATATTGAAGTAATATTATATGACTATTAAGAAGCAATGGTCAAATATGGAAAACATCTTTCATTAAAAAATGTTTTCCATACTTTCACTCAAATATTATTTTGGATAAACATTTCAGATGGAAATTTATTATTTTCTTGTTGGCGCCGTATAGTGCTGTTCAGTCACAAGCATCAACAACTGGCATGCTGCTAATTCACTCCTCTTGAATTTAATTAGTCAGAGTACATGCTGCTCTGTGTGTGTGTGTGTGTGCGTGCGTGCGTGCGTGTGTGTGTGTGTGTGTGTGTGTGAGCATGCAACCTGTCACTGTAGATAAACAAAATGCTATAGTCCCTATTTCTTGAAGTCTCTCACCATTCACTAGGACTAAATGCAGACAGTGTGGAAACCAAGCACTTCTCCTTCCCCCACACTGTAGCTGTCACTGTGGATTATCCAAGGGTTTAAATCCCAAGTGGTATCAGTACCTTACCTCTTGCCAGCACTAAATCCGTCACTGTGTGGGTAGGTTTGCACTGAGCCTACCCCACATGGTACTGTACCTGTGTATAAAATGAGGGTTTTACCTACTTTTTACCAGCACTAAATTCATCACAGTGGGTGAGCGTGTGTGGGGGGGGGTGCACAGTACCTGTGGATAAACAATGAGCTTTAGTTTACCATCTAGTGCTATAGCTAACAAATCTGCAGCTGGATTCTCTGTAATCTGAAACTGAAGTCTGCCAGACTGTTTCAGAGCTTCAATAAATTCCAGTAAAACAGATAATGAGTTAACCCTTAGGTTGCTGAAAGAAATACAATAAATCTATTAGATTGACCTGGACAGATGCTCAAGCTACAGCCCTGCAAAGGTTTAATTGAGGGGCTAGAAACAGCAATTTCAAAAGTGTTTTTTTCTTACTATCCTGGGAAGTTCGGAGGTACAATTCAGAAGCATCCCCCTCTTCAGATGCCTTTAACATAGAGCAGCAAAACTCAGAGGGAGAGTGCACTGTTTTGCAGCTGTGGAGAAATACTTCCAAATGTCCAAAAAGGGAGTTCCACGATCAGCCATTATTAGAGCTGCAATCTGATCCCAATAGGACTGTAGGCTCTTCCCACAGCTGTAAAAATGGAAAGGAACCTGGGTGTAGTCATATCAGATGACCTAAAGGTGATCAAGTAATGTGAGAAGGCAGTAAGGAAGTCTGGTGGATGCTGGGATGCATAAGAAGAGCAATCACCAGTGGAAAACAGGAAGTTGTCATCCCTCTGTACAGACAGTTGGTGTGACCCCATCTGGCATACTGTATGCAGTTCTGGAGACCCCATCTCTGCAAGGACATAGACAGGATGGAGGCTGTCCAGAGGAGGGCAACTAAAATGGTGCATGGTCTACACTAGAAGCCATATGAAGAGAGACTAAAGGAGCTTAATATGTATACCTTTGAGGAAAGAAGGGAGAGGGGAGACATGCTAGAAACTTTAAAGTACATCAAGGGAATCAACAAAGTCCAAGAGGGTAGCATCTTTCAGAAAAAGAGATGTGCAGGAACAAGGGGGCACAATTTGAAGATGGGGGGTGGCTCAGAGGTTATGTGAGGAAGTATTTTTTCATGGAGAGGATTTTGGATGCATGGAATGGCCTTCCTGAGGAGGTCATGGAGTCAGAAACAGTGGGGGAATTCAAAAATGCATGGGACAGACATAAGGCAACTCTAGCCGGATGTAGGAGAAAGTAGGCTGTTGGTTAACTCGGATCTGCAGCTTATCCATTAGGTAGGGAAATGGGCAGACTAGGCGTGCTAAGCGGTCATTATCTGCCATCAAATTATATGTTTCTATTTTTCTCATTTTGGTTAGAGGTTTGTCTATGTAGACAGCTTTTATGTGTTGGTTAGTGACAGGATGTACAGTGCAATCAATATGGATCTACTTTCACATTCTTAGGGACACTGCAAAGACAAAAGTTACTGGAGAACCATTGCTGTCCAGAATTTTCATGTGCCTAAGATTCTATGCTGATTACATCCTTAGGCTGTGCCATATTTTCCCTAGTAAGGGTGCACTTTACCCCTTTGTTCTGAATACCCATTGACAATGTTGGCACTAACAGAAAAGGAAATTATCGTACATATGAAGACATTTCTTCTATGTCTGGCATGGGTCTGGGGCAAACATCTGGATGAATATATACTTTGTCATCTTTATAGGTAACTGCACCCTTTAGTCTCACTTTTTTAATAATACATTCCTGGTCATTCAGCAGAGCAAATTGCACCAAAATCATAGGTGTTTTTTTTGCTTTTTTTTTGGCTTCTGGTCATAATGTTTGATATAACCTCTGCAGGTGTGGTAGTCACATCAGACATTGGTATTGCTGTTGATTGTTTGAACCTGGCTGGAAAACTAAATGTTTTTGTCAGATTTGGAACACAGTCTCAAGTCTAAATCAGCAATAAAAGAATTCCTGAACCACATTCCAATTGTTTTTTTCCCTTGTTTTCTAGTAAGGGCATACCCACGATATGAAGGTTAATTTTCCATGCAATATTTTCTACCTTATCCAACTTACAGGCCTGTGATGTATTGTCCCCCATAACAGATGCAATTAGGGTCATGTTGGATTCAGTTTTATTTACAATAATAGCTTTCTCTTTGGAAATTTGAGTGAGCTGCAATTTTCACTTACTCATTTCTCATTAACTTTGGATTTCCATGCAACAGTGTCCCATTTTAAATCAAATTGCCATATTACTTTGAGTAGTGTATTATACGATTGACTAATAGATTCAAACAAATCTAACTTTACAGGTGATGTTTCTGACAAAAAAGGGGACTGAGCCACAGAGGCTTTAGAAGTAGCAGAATCTTTATCTACAGGCTGGGACTCTTGACCTCAGCTGCAGCTGACAAGCCGGCTATCCTGGGACTAACCGAGGACACTGACACCAGGTAACAGCAGATAGGACCTGAATGTTCCTTTTCCCAGGGCTGAAACTTGGGTGTGTGAACATGAGCAACATTCTTTCTGTTTCTCCTTGCACTCATGCTCCAGCAACCACTTTCTTTCCTTCTTTGTCAGTTTGGCTAGGTCCATACTCACAGGATCCATAGGAGCTTAGCAAAGAGAAGTTTTTTTATACAGTTTGGAAAAAAAGAATGGAGGTTGGAGAATGCTAGAACTCTTGTTTATTCAGCGTTCAATGGAGCTGCACAAAATACCGCCTCCTCTGTCAACCACACTGAGCATCTATATGACTTATGTCTTCATTATATGCTATACAAAGCTAAAAGTAAAATCACAATAGCTTAAAAGATATCATGATGAGCTTTCTTATTTTGTTTATTCTCGAGTTTGTGCTTGGGTTTTAGGGTAACAAAAGGAATATACCCTTATTAGTTACCCCTGCTTCACAGTGGTTATGGCAGTGCCTGCCACTCTGTTCTCAAGAAAATATCCAGTTTTTTTTCCCTTAAATTCACCCAAATTGCTGTAATGCATGATATAATCAGGAAGTTTGTTGCATACACTAACTACCTTCAGTACAAATTAACATTTTCTGATGTGTTTGTTAGGGTTTATTTTTTCCAATGTCTGTAAAGTATGACCTCTCAGTTCATATCTGGTTCTTTTGTATACAAGCCTTAGATCACTGAACAATTTCTCATCCTTACGAATATTGAAAAACAATAATAAATTAACTCTAAGTCTTCCATCCTTGAGTGATAATAACCCTAAATTCAATAGCCCATCATCATAAGATTTATTCTTACAATTAGATACCATTTTTGTAAATTTTCTCTGTGCTTTCTCTACCAGATCCTCATACTTTTTTAAATAAGGATTCTAAATCTGAGAATTGTAGTCTAAATGTGGCCGTATATAAGCTCAGTATAGCTGCATCAGCACTGCCTCAGATTTGTGTATTAAAGTGCATTTTACACAGTTTACCAGGTAGTTTGTCCTACTAGCTATTAACCTACAGTGGTCACTGGACATTAAGTTATCACTAACAGCAATTCCAATATCAACTACCTTCTTAACTGATTTAATCTTTATACCATCTATGTGATATTCCTGTATTGTATGCATTCTTCCAAAATGTGTTATGTGGCATTTATCAATATTAAATTGTGACTTGTTCCATCAAGCCCAAACTTCTATTGTCTGAAGATCTTCTGTCATTCTTAACCTATATTCATCTTTGGTCACTCTGCCCCTAGTTTTGTGTCATCTGGGAATTTACTTAGGCAGTTTTTACTGATAATTTTTAAATCTTGAATATATATGTAGCTATTGAATAAAAGTGGGCCCAAAACAGAGCACTGTGGAACATCACTAGTCACCCTTTCCTCATCAAACAAAAAGCCATTAACTCCGATTGACTGGCATTTATCTGTCAACCAAGCCTGGACCCACTTTATAAGTTGTTTATCAATGTTTAAAGTACATTTTTTTTTCTATTAATAGTTTGTGGGAAACAGTCTTGAATGCTTTTTTGAAATTCAGAAAAACAACATCCATTTTGTTGTCAATATTCACCTATCTACTGACTTTTTCATAGAATGTGATGAGATTGGTGTTACAAGATCTTCCTTTCACAAAGCCATATTGAGCCTGGTCCTCAATACCTAATCTAGAGAGATCTTTACCTATTCTATTTTTTATAATTCCCTCCATAATTTTGCTTGCAATTGATGTTAAGCTGATAGGTCTGTAATTACCTGGTGCTGATTTAGTACCATTTTTAAACAACATTGTCACTAAGGCTGTCTGCTAGTCTTTTGGAACAACACCTTTGACCAATGGTTTGTTATAAATAATTTTTAGGGTGGGTGCCAGTTCTATGGCCAGTTTTCTCAAAAAATCTAGGGTGGTGGTTATCAGGACCAGCTGATTTGTTGGGATCCAATGCAGAAGGTTTTCTCTGAATAGTACTAACATCTGTCAAATCCTGTTTAATAGTGTCACATTCTATCTTCTTGTTAAGCTCTTTATTGAACACAGACAAAATAATTTATTAAACTGGTTAGCCATATCCAAAGACTCACTAACTGAGGTATTGTCTATCATCAAAATACCTATTACTCTGGAACTGTTTTTTGATGAGTTAATATAGGAGTAAAAGGTTTTAAGATTATCTTTGGTGTGTGCCAACTTTTAATTTCAAATTTCTCCTAGACAATCTGATAGATTTTTTGTGGCCATAATTGCTTCTTTATAACATTTTACCTCAATTTCAGATGGGTGCGATTTCATAACTGTGAACAGCTTCCTTTTCTATTAATTTGCCTCTTGATCTTGTATTTAAACCAAGGTAGATTCTTTCTAGAACTGTTGTAACCCTTATTGTGGGGGACATACTTACCCAGCAGAACAATTATTATAGAATTAAAGTAAATCCAGGATTGCTCTATATCCATATTTTCCAATATTGTGTCTCATTGTATGCTTCCTAATACCCTCTTAATCATCACATAATTTGCTCTATTAAAGTTTTTAATTATAGTTTTACCTTTTATAGGCTGTTTGACTCTGTTTAATGTGAAATTAATAGATGTGATCACGTGTGCCCAAAGGGACATCAATAGCTATGTTTTTTATATAATCTTTAATATTGGTTAGAATTACATCAAGGATATTTGATCCCCTAGTTGGTTCTGCAACTACCTGAACCAAGTGGTTTGTAAGAATGGCTTCTATAATTTTAGATTCTAAAGTAGAAGGTGCACAAAGTTCTTCCCAGTTAATACTGGGCATATTCAGGTCCCCCATAATAATAATTTTGCTACCATCAGAAAAGTGTTTGATTTGCTTAAGTAAAAATATCTGTTTCCTCTGTACTGCAGTCCAGTGGTCTGTGAAAAAAAAAACAATTATCAGCTTCTTACCCAAACCACTCAAAACAGAAACCCAAATAGATTCAAATAAATACTTGGAATGACTTGACAATTGTAACAGATTACACTCAGTTGTATCCCTAGTGTACAGTACTACACCTCCTCCTTTTTTCTTCTTCCTTTCCTTATTGAACAGCTGGAAACCTTTAGTTTGCTTACTCCAATTGCTTGTGTCATCCCACCATGACTCTTTTACAGGGATAATATCTAGTTTCTGATTCATAGCTAGTATTTCTAGCTCTGATTTCTTTTCAGCGTTCAGGCTTCTGGCATTTAAAAGTTTAATATTAAGGATATCATTGTTCAATGTTACTTTACTCATAGCATTCCTTGTTGGCTTGAATGTAATTTGCCCCTGTCCCCCATTCTTATTTAGTTTAAATATTTGTCTATGAAGTTGTTAATTCTATTCCCTAGGGTTTTACTCCACTCAAAATTGAGATGCAAACCATCCTTGCGCTACAACCAAGGTTTGTTCCAAAGTGTATCCCACTGTCTCATAAAACCAAAACTCATTTCGGTTCCCCAACTTCTAAGCCAAGAATTTAGATGTTTTATCTGCTGCTGTTTCTGATAGGTAGCATGTGATATGGGTAAAATGTCTGAAAAAATGGACATCACATCCTTTAATCTTGTTTGTCACCTAATAACATAAAATCATTTTTAAATATCCCTTTCCATCTTCCATCTGATATCATTGGTCCCAATATGTATTACTGTGAGTGTTTTTTTTTTCACCTGCTCATTTGAGGATTCCATCAGTCAGGTTTACTAGATCTTTCACCTGTGCTCCAGAGAAACAATTTACCATTCTATTGTACCTGTCTGAGCTGCAAATGTATCTGTCAGTATATTTGACCATAGAATCAGCTAACACTATTTAGGTGTCTGTATCTGCATAGCTGGTGAAGACTCAATCATAGAAGGTGACTGAGGGGCATTTATGGTAAATTGTGGGTCATCACTCAGAAGTTAATATCTAGTTGTCAATTGCAAATCATTTCCCACTACTCTATGCCCCTTCTTAATTTTCCTGTTACTACTGACAATAGATCAATCTTCATCATTCAACACAGAGTCCTGTCTAGGCCTTTCCCTAATTGATGTGCCTGTATATACCTAATCATTTACACGTACTGGGGAAACAAGGATGGTCAAGATTGGTAATGATCATAATGGACGACTTAACTTTTGCTAACCAGTCATTCATTTTAAGAAGATTTATTTAATGTTCTAGACAGATTATCCTATGCTTGAGCCTCTTAATGTCATCACATTGTTTGCAGATGAATGTTATAGAGTCTTTTATTTGGTCCAAACAATATGATTTACATATTGTGCATTGGACCACTATAGGCCTGCTGGCCAATGTTAGATAAACTTCCTCTATGCCCCATTGTGTTTGAAGTCTTCAAAAGAAAAGAACAAGTTAAAGTACACTCAATATATAGTATGTTCTTAACTAATCAAGTATAAGGGACCTGACTGTAACTCCAGCAGTAATATATTATGCCCCAACAATATTACACGCTATTACTTATAAGTGATCATCCTATAAATATTCACAGAATTTGATAAATAGCGTTGCAAACAAACACACAAAAATAAAACCTCTAAACATTCCTACCCAAAACTGGATCTAGTAGCAGGCCTCCCTTTCTGACTGGGCATGTATGGATCCTTTCACATATCTGGACTGTGTAGTATGGTATGGGCTGCATGCCCATTGGCTCATGCTGTGGACCAATGAGCGTACAGCCCTACTGTATGGTGTCAGTCGTGGGTGGAGGGGCAGCAGGTGGGTGGGGTGCAGCTGCCTGCCGTTGATGGGGGTGGGGCAGTGGGGCTAAGGGGCGGGTGGGGAGGGGGCTACCACTGGACTACCAGGGATATTAGACCTATCTTTTAACACATATGCCCATGATCAGGCTGCAAGTGGTCCACTGGACCACCAGGGATATTGGACCTATCTTATAACACATATGCCCACGATCGGGCTGTGAGTGGTCCACTGGACCACCAGGGATAATGGACAGTTTATTAGCATACTTAAGTCCGTGATCGGGCATGAAGCAGTCCACTGGACCACCAGGGATATTGGACGTTTACTGATATTCTACATATTTATTTATTTTTATTTATTTCGTTTTTGTTGACCGGGTAAGTGCACTAGACAAATCCTGCCTATTTTCAGGCATGGCCTGAGGGAGAGGTATACAGATGAATGCCAGCTGTTGGTGGTATTTTTAGTGAAAGAGGGAAATTTGGCCAGGACATCGCAGAAATTCCCCTACTCTTTTCGATAAGTGCCATGGGATCTTTAACATCTGCCTGAACTACCACCATTCCAGGCAGATGGGACCTTGGTTTAACATCTCATCTGAAAGACAGCACCTCAGAAGTGCAGCACCCCTCTCATACTGCACTACAGTGTCAGTACTGGGATATTAACCTAAGTGCCAGATGTGGGAACTGAACCCACAGCCCTCTGATCTCTGATCTCCCAGCCTCAGAGGTGAGTGTGCTACCTACTGAGCCACTGACACTGACATATGCCCACGATCTGGCAGTCGGGCACTTTTCCATGATGTGCAGGGGGCATCGGTCCCCAATGGCTGCAGCCTAGCAGGGCGCCAGGTGCAAGTCTCCAGGGATCAGAGCACCTGCATGCAAATGGGGTCATAATGACATGTAAATGGACCCATTTGCACCTTGCATGCATTATGGCCCCATTTGCATGTGCACTTTTGAATATCGTGGTTGTTGAACCTAGCACAATGGAACTTGCGCTAGCGCATCCCCCTGCTCCACTCTGGCTACTTGCGTTGGTGCAGTGCCACTGCACCATGCACACTGCAGGTGGCCAGGGCGCGATATTCAGCGATGCTGTGCCATGGCGCAGCTCCATTAAATATCACCCTGTCAATGCCCCTGTGCAGCCAAGTTGCACTGCACCCAGGCTTGCGCCACAGCCTGGCACAGTCTGAATATCCGGGCCTAGGTGTCATACAGACTGACATTGAAAGTGCTAAGATGAACGTACATGTTTTGTCCACCATTCCCCTTTTGTGTTACAGGCAGCTAAGCAAGCATGCCCTTTTTAGGGCTGCAGTCAGTGTACCTCTGCAGACCTATTGCTTCAGGGAAAAAAGGACTCCCGCATTCCTTGTGAACCAGCAACATGCTGTGTTGACAAAAAATGTCACTTCTGTGTCTGTCAGTCTGTGCGCATGCACTACTTTTTAATTTCTTCAGCAGTTCGGTGCTCTGTTACCACTGAATACTGACCCCCCAACTGACTCTCAATCTCAGCCCCTCCACCTGCCCCCCAAAACATAACAGTGACACTGGGGGTGCCCATTCCCCCAGTGTCCTGATCATGAAATCCCCCACCCCCTCCATTACCACGCATGCACAGTTCTGCTTTTATTTTTGGCCAAGGTCATAGGTAGCACAGAACGCACTTTTTTCAAGCCCTGTGCTACCTACAATTTGCAGTTCCAACAGGCTACCCAAGCGCATGTGCCTTGCTACTAAGACACAAGAAGACATCACAATTGGTCATTGACAGGTTTGTCCCCGTGAGCGCACCCGTTTGTGAGAACCTTTTGGTGATTCTTGAGGTAATTGCTAGGAAGAAACATGGAGACTGCAGGCCAAGTAAGTATATGCCTTCACTTCTCTTTCTCCAGGACCCCTCTCTAGCTCTCACTAATGCCACTGGAGCGGCTTCACTGATGGCAGCTTCTACCTCCTCTTGCTGCCTTTTAAGCCCCTTGACATTAAACAAACTTTGCTGTTGAGCAGTGGTTTAGGAAGGTGGGAGGAGTCACTTTCTTTACTGTTTCTGCCACCTCCCATTGGTTCCTCTTTTTTCTGCTCTCACCTTCTCTCCCACCCGTTCAGAGTAGGCCTCAACTTGAGCTCCGTATGGGCTGGGAGTTTGCAGTGCCTGCAGACACTTCACTTTTAATGTGATTGCGCTACGGAGCTGGCTGCAGTTGCAGCCTCAGTGTATCCTTCCTGCTGCCTGTACTGCATATCACACCCCCACAACATTTATTCACTCCAGCCACTCCTGTTATATCTGTCAATTCATCACAAAAACAAAAGAATTTGAACATCCAGGCACTGGATATAAGGTAAATATTAAACAGAATTTAACTGCACAACAAACTGTGCGATGTACTGTATATGGCATGGTGTGATTACCCTTTCATACAGTATTTGAAAGAAGAACACTGTGTCCCCTAAAAGTGAAACTCTGAGAGCATGTCAAGGCACTACATGTATGCCAAAGAATATAGGAAAATGCTCTTGGGATCAATTTTGGCACTCTCCGTAATTCAAACCAAAAATTTGGAAGGCTAGAACATAGCCTTTCTTTACATAGTTTGCTGGTTTATTCCACTACAAGGATGCAGTTCAGATGCACCTTTTGTGAGATTGGTCTTGGGACTTTCATTTCTATTCATGATTTTCTTAAGTTAAACTTACTTAGTAGGGGGTTTTAGTTTGAGAAGGGTGCAGAAAATAAACATTTCTCCTTCCTAACTTCTGAAGTTACCATTCCTTCCTTTTTGGTTTCCCTTCCTCACTTTCCCCCTCTCTTCCTTTTTATCCCCCTTTACAATTTATGGGAACTTTTTTGAGGGGTAGCAAACTATTTAGTTTGACACTAGCATTTTTCTAATTAGTGCTTTTGTGACTTGGCTCATAATTGGAATGCTACAGCCTCTAGTTCAAGGAGGCGGTGCAACTGGCCACACCCCCATTTGGCCTATTTAAAGGGCTGCTCTCCTCACTCCACACACAAGCATTTTTTCCTTGCAGCCAGAGGCTCTGTATGTCCTCTCTCCAGGTCCACTCTTTCCCTGAGCCCTGCCCCCCCCCACCACTGTGTTTGCCTTCTCCCTTCCTTCCTGTTGGAATCCTCTGGCTGTGCTATACTCCCTACCTGGTTTGTACTTCTCCTGCTTCTGGGTCAGTAATGTTGCCTTTGCCTTCTGCTTCTCGGCCTGTACTTTGCCTATGGCTGCAGTCTGTGCTTCTGTCTCAGTTGTTTGTTCTCCATACTGTTCCTGTGGTCCTTTTTACTACATTTGCTTTTTGGGCTTTTCTGGTATGCTAGTGTCCCTCTGTTTGCAGTGTTGTGTTTAGCTGCACTGCTAATCAAGCTCTCACTTCATTTATCATATTTCAGTAATCTCTCTTCCTTAGTACTAGGTGCCCGTGTGCTCTTAGGTTCAATTGGTGTTTCCATGCTGTGTTCCCTGTGTTCGTCACCTTAATTGTTTGCACCTGCCTTTAGTACTGGCTCCTCTTGTCAGGCATCACTCTGTGTCATTCCCCTGCCTGCTCCAGCAGTGCCCTGCCCTAATACATCACTCCTCACTTCTATGTTTATGTTATTTAGTCTCATTTATTGCTCATTTATTGCTACTTCCACTTTTACCAAACCTTAATTTACCAAACCCACAGCAGTCTGTTTCTGATGATAACCTAATCCTGTTTTCATGGTTGGCACGTATTTAACTTATTTCATTAGCTGCTTGGTGTTGTGGTGCCATGTTCTTGGCTTCTTTGTTTTTCCTATGGCAGGGGACTGAGAAGTCAGAGTAGGCCTCGTGGCCCCAGGCAGTGGGAGCAGCTTCCTATTTGTCATGTATCGTATAAGCCCCTGGCTTGTCCAGCCTCCTCTTGCTGCTCCATATAGCCTTTATGGCACTATGCAACCAGAGATTCCAGGCAACTTTCTACCTAAGGGCTTCTAGCTCTACCCAGCCTTCTACCAGCCCTTCCCTAATATTATTATGCACCTGGTTTACACAGTCATCCCAGCCTTCCTGTCCCTTGCACCACCAGAAATGCTGATCCCCTTCCAAGTCTGGCAGCATATCATGTTTACTTGCTTCAAAGCGCACCTCCTCCACCTGTACTGGCTTTGCACCCTCATCCTACAGTACTTGACCAGCTTCACGGCCTTCTCCTCTCCAACCATCGGCCCCAGGCTTTGCCCCTGCCTCACCATTCTCTTACCTATAACATACAATTCAATTCACTATCAGTTTGGCTTCTTAATGGACTTGGTCAGCATGCATTCCTGTGGCTGACAAATGCTATTTGCCTTACCTAGACCCATGAGAGGGTTCCTATTGCTCAGCCTGACCTTCATGCAGGTCTTTCCCTGTCATCTCTCATCCAGACAAAACCCATGAAATGGTCCACATTGCTCTGTCTGACCTATGTACAGGTCTCCTCATGTCTGCTGTTATCCATAATAACCCATGTGCAGGTCCCATACTCATTATACCTTACTCCTCCACATTTTGGAGACGTGCCAACTGTATCCATTATTTCCAGGACTCGGGGCTATCCCTGTGGTTGACAGTCTCTCTCTGTACCCCAAAGTCCACATCTTGAGCATGCGAAGCTTGGAGTGGGGTCCTTCTCACCTGGCCCATAGTTGGGAATGTTCTCATTGAAGGTCAACCATACTGACAGCACCTCTCGATGTAGCATTGAAGACTTCAGTAGTGAAGGGCTGGGGATCTCACTGGAAAGGCCCCTTTAGCTGCCCGAGCAGGTTGGAAGGCACCCTTTAAAGCTATTCTTCCTACAACTACCTCTGGTTCACCTGTTTTTTTTCTTAGATTGATAGGCAGGCTGAGCACCTCAGCAGCCATTACTCTCCTCCTCCCACCTTGGAGAGTGGCACTAAGATGCCCTGGTGTTGCAGAGTTCACTCACAACCCTCCACAGCATTCCCATTAGAGGGATAAAGTGAGAGTGTTCCCTGAAATTGCAGTTCCCCTAGACTGGTCTACTAAATTGCAGTAACAGAGCCATCACTAAACAAAACTGTCCCAAAACCAGGAGGGAAGGCAACCTAAACCTTGGATCCCCAGAGGTTTCCTCCTCAAGGGGGGGTTTCCTCTCTTCCATGCCAATGGTCATAATACTAGACAGCCATAGTTGTAGTCCCTAGATCACTTAGGTTTCCGCTATTGAATGGAGTTGGGTGGCTGCTCTGTAATTGTCCCTTCTCCACCTTTGGCTGTTCTCTCTCTCTCCTTAGGAAGCCAGGCCTCCACAACTTACAGTCGGACCTCTGAGCAGGTCACTATTCACCAGTTGTTTCCTGCCTACTCTATTCAAACAATATGACCACCTGACCCATGCTACTAACTGAACCCATACTACAAACCAACCTACTATGTACAGGTCTTCAATCCCAGTAAGTGTTCACTACCTTGTATGTTTTGCTCAACACTCTTTTTTGGCTTCTTCCTAAGGTATCTTTAGCCAAGGGAATCACTCCCACAGTACCTCAAGGGGTGGAACCCTCCCCTAGGGTTCCTTGCCTTTGTACCCCTACAGGGTGGTATATCCCATGGTTACAGAGGTGAACAGTCAAAGATTATTTACATTACACAAGCACAAAACCAGTTGAAAAGGCACATTGAATTGGAAGGCTACAGCCTTTAGTTCAAGGGGGTGGTGCAACTGACCACACCACCTTTCACCCAATTTAAGAGCTGCTCTCTTCACTCCACACACAAGCATTTTTTCTTTCCCCCTCCATCCACCCCTCCTCCTTCAGTGGCACACTTCTCTCTTCTGTGGGCTTCTTCCTAAGGTACCTTTAGCCAAGGGAAGCACTTCCATGGCACCTCAAGGGGTGGAACCCTCCCCTAGGGTTCCACACCTTGCCTTTGTACCCCAACAGGGTGGTATTTTTATTTATTTATTTTTTGGAAATTAAAATTTATTGAAGAGCTTTTTTTCATTGCTTACAATTAAATCCATACATTAACAAACAGACATAAAGTCCATTCCTACTCATATGCACAGATTTATATTTCAAGTCAGAAAAGAAAAACCAAGGAAAGAAGAAAGAGTTCAAAAAGGAGTAAAGAGGAAAAGGAGAGGAAAAGAGAAGACAAAAGAAAGAAGTCCTGGGGAGGATGATGCCTTGAGTTCTACCAAGAAGTTAAAAAAAAGAGAGATAAGAAAAGCAAAAAGGATAACCAGAAAATTAAACATTTACAGGTCATACCTGTCTATCTACTACCATTGCTTTACACAATTAATAATGGGATCAACATCTAAAAGATGGACCATTACAAACACCATGTACTTAGTTATACAATGACATAACCAACACCCCAGAGGAGGAGCAAGGCTCAGAAGTTATTACTGTAAATAAGATGCAACTTTAACATACTGGAGTCTCTCATCCAAGCCCACCATTCAACCCTGCTGAACCAGAACTGGAAGGCCACATCAAGTGTATCTAGCTAGTACTTCTAATACAGGTCTCTTTTCCCGGGAGGCCATGAATTGCATAAAGGGAAACCATCTTTCCTTGAACTTTTCCATGGAAAGTCTCAGTTTGGCCATTAAATACTCCATATCCTAATACAGATTCTAAACCAGGAGGAGATGGTAGGTTTGTTAGGTGTCAACCACAGCAAATTGATGACCTTATGTGCTGCTGTTACCAAAATTCCAAATAAAAGATGGGATGATCTTGAGGGTAAGGAGGGAGGATGCAATCCCAACAACCAGTGTTGTGGGGGATCTGGCATAACAGTCTCAAAAATCAACTCGAAGACACCCTTTATTTCCCTCCAGTATTCCTGCACTATATTGCATTCCCAATAAATGTGGAAATATGTACCAACCAGCTGGCAGTTCCTCCAACAGAAGTCAGATTGATGTAATCCATAATGCTTAGTTACCACCGGGACCCTAAAAAATCTCATAATAATTTTCCAATGGAATTCCTGCCAGTAAAGGGATGAAGTAGTGGTCTGCACAGCTTTCCAAATTTGTGACCAGTCCATCTCAGATAAGCAATAATTGCAATCTCTGTGCCATGCCTCTTTAATACTCGGTACTGGATCTGTCTCTACATTGTGAATCGCTTTAACTAGTTTAGAAGTCAGGTGTTTCTGATGTGGGGAACAGATCATGGAGGATAAAAGTGAACGCACCGGGTTTGATAAGGACTCCGAGCTAAGTTCAATGGCTTTAACATTTACTTGGATAAAGTGTCTTAACTGGAGATACCAAAAGAAGTCTTTTTGTTGTAGACTGAATTCAGTTTTTAATTTCTGGAAGGATTTAATCGAATTTTGCTCAAAGAGTTGACCTAAACTAGTAAGGCCCGCTTTTGCCCACCAGTGGAAACCCAAGTCCCATCTAAGTGGTTCGAAATCCGAACAACTCAATATAGTTGTGTTTAGGGTAAGCTTTAAAATAATGCTCAACTTAAGGTTCATGTCCCTCCAAATTTGGGGAAAGACCTTCGTAAAAGGGTTCCTGAACTCCAGTCGTCTCATTCCAGGGGAGTCCAGATGTATTAAGTCCACAGCCTTCCGAAAGGGAAGATCAGCCTCCTCAATCTGGACCCATTTTGGTGGGGGATCCCGAGCCCAAGCCACCAGAGTCTGCACCTGAGAGGCCCAAAAATATTTCTGGATATCAGGTATCCCAAAGCCAGCCCTCTCCTTAGGAGCCACCATAGTCCTCCACCTCACCCGTGGTCTTTTCCCCAGCAAAAGAAATTTAGAGAGGGTGGTTCTCAAGTCCTGCCAAAAATTTCTCGGGGGTTTGTGCGGGATAGCACCCATTATGAACAGTAAACAAGGAAGAATATTCATATGTATTGTCTCTCCCCTGCCAGGGACAGAGAGGGGAAGCTCTTTCCATCTGTAACAATCCTCTCTAATCTTCTGAAGCACTTTTAAATGATTTGTGGAGTATAAGGTTTGAAAGTCCCTAGTAATCCACACCCCAAATATCTGAACCCTGACCTGCACCATTTAACTTGCTGTACCCTAGGCAAAGGGTGGCCCCGGATACCCCCTAATGGGAATAATTCCGATTTATCCAGATTAACTTTATAGCCAGAAAAGTATCCAAATTCCTTAAGAAAGGTGAGACTATGCAGGACCTTGTTTAATGGATCAGAAATATATAACAAAGTATCATCTGCATATAACGAAATTTTGACCTCCACACCCCTAACTTGGAGATCTGTAAAAAGATCTGATTGTCTAATGTACATAGCCAGGGGTTCTAAACTCAGGTCAAATAAAAGGGGAGAACCCTGCCTGGTGCCCCTCTCAATCTCAAACTGAGAAGAAACCATCCCATTAACCCAGACCCTGGCTCTAGGCCTGGAATATAAGTTAGAAATCCATTTGTGAAATTTGTCCCCAAACCCAAAGCTCCCCATTACTAAGTCAAGATATTGCCAGTTTAAATGATCAAAGGCTTTTTCAGCATCTAGTGTTAATACTGCTGAGAGTGGTGAATTTAAGGGGTGTTGGGCTGAGGCAGTCACATTCAGTAATAACCTTATGTTATCTTGTATGTGTCTCCCGGGTATAAACTCCATTTGGTCAGGATGAACCAAGATGGGGACCACTTTTTGTAATTGTTTGCTAATTATCTTAGTGAAGATTTTAGCATCCTGGTTAAGCAATGAGATGGGACGGTATCCAGCACAAGATGAGTGGTCTTTTCCAGGCTTGGGTAATACTGAAATAAGGGCCTCCCCCCATGTATCCGGCAGGGCACCCGGCTCCTGTGCCACATTACAAACTCTGGTGAAAAGTGGGGATACAATACCAGAGAATCCTTTATAGAATTCCGAAGTAAACCCATCTGGGCCGGGAGCCTTACCGGACCTCAGGGTTTTAATAGCCACCCCAATCTCTTCCACAGTAAAGGGAGCCTCTAATAATTCCCTCTGGGCCTCTGACAAGACAGGCATCTCTAAACCTTGTAAAAAATTCTGAATTCTTTCCCTGTGCTTGTGTGTTTCATCTTTAGAATAAAGTTGTCTATAAAATTCTGCAAATTCTTGTGCAATCTCCCCCGGAAGGCTCTTATAATAGGATATAGAAGGGTCTTTACTAACCTTAGCTACATATCTGTCAGCTGCTTGCTTATGAAGCCTCAAAGCAAGAAGTTTTCCTTCCCTCTCCCCCCTCTCATAGTAGCATTGCCCGGCATATCTAAGGGAGTTTTCCACCCGTCTCTGCAGCAAAGCATTATAAATATTCCTGGTCTCTATCAACTTTTTAAGAGTAGATTTGGACACTGTGCGTTTATGTAATGTTTCAAGGGTAGCAATTTCAGGAAGGACTTCACTAATACGGGCTTGATGCTGTTTATACTTATAGGAAGAGCAGGAAATTGTATGACCCCTCACCACTGCTTTCAGAGCATCCCATATATATTTGGGTTTAGAGAGTACCTCTGTATTTTCCTCTAAATAACGTTGAATAATTTTTTTAGTGGAGTCTATATAGTGTTTGTTATTGAGAAGTCCAGGATCAAACCTCCAGAGACCCCTTCCCTTCCTTATGCCCCAATGTAGTTTAGCCTTAACCATGGCATGATCTGAAATAGTGATCAGGAGAATGGAAACATCTTTAAATGTATGCAGATCACTTTTGTGCGTATAAAATCTGTCCAGCCTGGAATACATTTTTGAGGCCGACGAATAAAAGGTAAAGGTTTTTACCAAGGGGTTGACTGGTCTCCAGGGGTCCGTTAATCCAGCCTCTACCAACAAACTGTGAAGCAGTTTGGAGCAAGATTTAGAATTATGGGCTTAGGTTGAACTCCTGTCCAGATTGACATCCTCCACACAATTCCAATCCCCCATTAAAATAGTTTGTCCCAGTGGTAACTTCACAACTGAATTAAATAGGGAGCGTAAAAACTCACCAGAGGGTGGGGTAGAGGCATACACCCCAACTAGATGTATAATTTCACCCTTGTAATTCCCTGTGACTATCAGCTGGTGTCCTGTAACTGAGTGGTTTATTGATTGAATATGAAATGGGAGACCCCTGTGAAATAAAATGGCCACTCCCCCTTTTTTGGACTGAGAGTGCTCATCAGAACACACCGTACCCACCCAGTTCCTTTGCAATTTCATATGTTCTCCCTGGGTTAACCTTGTCTCCTGCAGTCAGGCAATGTTGCACTTCTCTCTTTTAAATTCAGTTAATATCTTAGCTCTCTTAATGATATTATTAATGCCCTTGACATTCAGTGAACCAATTATCATGTCACACATATTATTAATCCACTGTTGTTACAGCAGCTTGTTATACATCCTACATTCCTTTGTGTAACCATGACGTAAATAAGTGCCATGAGGCATCCTCCCCAGTGCAGAAAATAAGAGAAAGAAAAAGTAAAGTAGACGAAAGATAGAACAAAGATGAACGCAACTTTTAAGATCAAAGTTTGGTCTGATAATCTAAAGTTTCCCATAAAGGAGACCAAAAACATGTCTCCCATGTGGGAGGGCAACGACAACAGGTCGATGCCAAAACTAGAACTATCAGCTGAAGCACCCTTCCTAACCGTCCTTCAACAGCTTGGCAGGTGCACCAGCATGGAATAGAGGGGAGAAATGTACCAAACCCCCTTGAGGGAACAACACTCTGTTGAGAGTGATAGGGCTGGAAATAACCCCAGGAACCTGAGGTAGTACCCGCCTGTACCCTCTGTAAGTCTCTTGAATGTGGAGCTTTCCGGGAGGGGCTGAAATACCTAGATTACCCCTCGTGGTACCAACATATTTGCAAAAATCAACCCAATCCATAATAAGAGAATCCAATATACTAAATAATTAAGGGGGAGGGGGGACTCCAACCTCCACGATGGGTGGTCACTTTACAATTGGATGACTGTGGTATTAATTGCCCCAACTTAGAAGGATCCATCAGTGCCAAAGTCCCTCTTCAGTTCTTCCACTCAAAAAAAAAAGGGGGGGAAGAGGGAGAGATCCCACCGACAAATACTGGCCATTGATACACCAGCACCTGACTCCTGTTTCAGTTAATATGAGCCAGGTGAGATCAGTGGTGTCAAAAGCAGCCCCATCCACTCCCTCCCAGTTCAGACAAAGACACCTCAAACCCTGCTTGCAAATTTCTTACCAGAATTGAAGGTTAGCTCTCTCTCATTCTACACTGTTCCTACTGAGGGGAATGGGAGCAGAAATGAGAGATCGAGAAGGCCCAACTCTGACAGGGGGACTGTAAAATTTATCGGACTTGGGAAGGTGCCACCATAAAAAAATACCCATCTCCCCTAAGGACATAAGACAAAAGGGCCACCCCATCTGTCCTCCGGGCGCCTATCTCTGCTCCAGGTTCACCTGGGGGGGGGAAGCGGGGAACCCGCAGGAAGCCAGGCCAAGAGAGAGACAAAAGCAGAGGGGATCCCCTTCCCGAACACAACCAGGTAGGACCTGATAGCAACCCATTCTTCTGCCGTGGAAGATTTTTTAAATTATAACTGGTGACTTTTATCTGCAGTCAGTCCTTTGGCAAACCGGGTGGGCATGTGAGTAATCTTAAGAAACTATAGGCATGCAAAGTCTCACTTCTGGAAGCAGGTAGTATCTTAAAACAATATGTCCCCCATCGACACCAAGTGGAAATACCAACATTGTTAACTAGTGCAAGTTCACCCCCTTTACTTTTCAAACTTCTCTCTTGAAATCCATCTGGCAAGGTCCGCGTGTAAAGGCACAACAGAATCAACTCTCAGGTGTGACCGAGTACTGTTCTTAGATCCTGGCGCTGTTGCCCATAAAAGCTTCTCAATTTCCTTTTCTGCTATTTCTTCTTTTATATCTGGGATCTGGATATCATTTGAACTCAAAAATTCTTTAGCCACGAGAAGTGTGTCAAACATTTTCTGCCCCTCTGGTAGGTCTACCCAAAGTCTGGCCGGGTAAGGTAGTTGGACCCTGAAGCCTCTTTCCTTAAGCTGTTTCATGACCCCAAGCACTTTTCTCCAGCACTGGGTCAGTGAGGGGGAGAATCTTGGTCCACATACACCTTCATTCCATCAAAGTTAAGGTCTTTCTTTCCCCACGCCAGACTTAAAACCTTATCCTCTGTAGTATACCTGAGAAATTTAACTAAGATTTCTCTCAGGGGAGCTCCTTGTTTGGGCTTAGGGGCGAGGGTTCTATGCACCCTTTCGATCTCCAATGAGTGTCTTCCTTGATCTGTAACTCCGTTTTCAACCAACAATCAATGAAGGCGATCATGTCCGCCTGCTCAGCTCCTTCTGGGATTCCCACGACCCGAATATTATTACGTCTAGAGCGAGCCTCAGCATCTTCGGCTTTGGCTGTCAGTGCTTTCTCCCTTCCATATAGGAATGCCAAAGATCTGCTGAATGCCATATGTTCTGTCTGCAGCCCTTCTACATGCTGTTCAACCGCCGTAGTTCTGGATTCTAACTTTTTAAAGTCCTTTTGAATATCAGATACTTTGGCGTCAATTTTATGTAAAAGCTTGATGATCTTCCTAGACTCAGCTCTTATATTCATGGAACCAGAGTCCGAGCACGAGTCTTCGGTGCCTGATGCATAGAGCACCGATGAGCACGAGGGTGCTGGGCTAAGGCCTACTGGCTGTCTGCTCGAGGTGCTCTTCAACGACATGTTTGCCACTTGGGAACACCTTTTTTTCGTGTGGATCATCTCAAGTCCTCTCTTGCGCCTTTGTAGAGATCTGTAGATGCAGGATTCTATCGATAAGCACTGGATTCTCTCTGAAAAAATAACGTTGGCAACCGGAGGAGGGAACTAAGCAGCCATTCCCGCCTGCTACCTATTTATTTATTTTATTTATTTATTTAGTAATCAGAATTACAACCTTTGAGCTAAAAGCTCATTTACAAAGGATCATCATCACAAGGGGAGGGTACATAAGTTTGGAGTCAGTAGCAGCTCATAGGCATTGTCAAGAACATCTAGTAGTGAGGAAAATGTGAACATGAGAAATCAGTAAACACTGGCAATAGCATAACAACTTAGGATAACATAGGCAAATAACAACACATAACCATAACAAGGGTAGATAGTCAATGGGGTTGGGTTCACATGTCATGCCATACAATTAAGTGCTTAAATCAGAGTTAGGTGCTAGTTTGAGGAAAAAATCAGAGGTGGAAGCTAGGCAGGATTTTGTATTGAGAGGAAACAGGAGATGGAGCTGTTCATCAGATCACAACCCTTCAGTATTGGAGTAGCGTGCCTCTGGAGAGATGTGGTATTTTGAGCATTTTACTATTGATGAAACCTACTAAAAGTGTGTTTCTGTGCTTTTAAAGCTGTTTAAATATATTGTGTAGTATCTGCATGGTAGAATTGTTCTCCTTGGTGGGAACTGCTGGGTATTGTGGGACACTGGAGGACTCACATTCTGCTTTACTGGTGTCATTCCCACATACATTACATCAAGCTGCATAATTCAGAATTAGTTTTGGTGCTTTTGGCAGCTTCCCTGAGTCCAAGGGACTTGCTTACAGCCTGGAATTAGGCTTTTTCTGACATCTGAGCATAGCGTGAAAACAGAGGTTAGACGCACAGTTAACTTCCATTTTTTGCACTATTTCAGGACCCTGCTAGTGAGCAGGGCCCAGATCACAACCCCTCAGTGTTGGAGTAGCATGCCTCTGGAGAGATGTGGTATTTTGAGCATTTTACTATTGATGAAACTTACTAAAAGTGTGTTTCTGTGCTTTTAAAACTGTTTAAATATATTGTGTAGTATCTGCCTGGTAGAAGTGTTCTCCTTGGTGGGAACTGCTGGGTATTGCGGGACACTGGAGGACTCACATTCCGCTTTACTGGTGTCATTCCCACATATATTACATTGAGCTGCATAACTCAGAATTAGTTTTGGTGCTTTTGTAAGATCCTCTGAGTCCAGGGGACTTGCTTACAGCCTAGAATCAGGCTTTTTCTCACATCTGAGGATAGCGTGAAAACAGAGGTTAGATGCACAGCTAACTTCTATTTTTTGCGCTATTTCAGGACCCTACTAGTGAGCGGGGCAAGCGTGCATGGGGCTGCGTCCAGAGATGAAAGCTGAGACAAGTGTGTCAGGATGTGTCTGCCATGTCATCCATGGAAGCTGGGGACAAGGGGCCACAGAGGGCTAAGCAGGTAAGATTTCCAAACAACCACGAATACCAAATAAATCTAATAACCAAGGCAAGAACTCCAAATTGGAACACAGGCAAAATTAACTACACCAGTGTATTACACTGATATCTCTCCTAAGATATTAGCCATGAACACCCCACAAAACTGTTGTGAGAACTGTAAAATGTACAGTCTTGGGGAGCGAATATGGGGATATACCTGTAAGAACTGTGTACTTATCACTACTCTTTATGACAAAATAGCAAAACTACAGGCTAGAATGGCAGTGAAAGCTGATATAATCCTTTTAGAAAACTACTTTGATTCTATGGTAATTAATCATGAAACTACAATCACAACAAACTTAGAATCTAATAGTGTCAGGCACATTGGAGGAAATCCACAAAAAACAGTAACAACAGACTACACATGGGCCCTGGTGCCAACAAACGAAAGCAAAACAAAAAGGAGAGGTGGCCAAGTTTATTCTAGCACCCCATTCCTACCCTTATACAATAGATTCAAATCATTAGAATCAGATGATTACCCCCAGTCCAGGATACCGAACCAGACCATTTAGACACCCCTATCACACCGCATATTATTAGTTGTGGTATTTCAGTGAAACATGATGGGACATCAACTCTGAATGGTCAAAAAACATAGCAGGTTTAAAACTTTATCACAAGGACAGAGTAGACAAGAAAAGAGGGGGAGTTTGCTTGTATATAAAAAATAATATCCCTTCCTTTGAAAACAAAACCCAGATCAATACTGAGAGCTTATGGGTCACAATTCAACTTAAAGGACAACCACAACTACTATTGGGGACATGTTACAGACCACCTAATGCAAAATCAGAATATACTAATCTATTACTTAGAGAAATTAAACAGTCTGCAAATAGGGGGAATGTAATAATACTAGGGGACTTTAATTTACCAACTATTAATTGGGAAAATCTAACTGAAAGATCAGAAGCTGAAAATAACTTTATTTCAGGTATATCAGGCCTGGGACTAGAGCAACTAATTACTGAACCTACCAGAGGAAACAACATATTAGACCTCTTGCTGACCACTACTGATAGCAATATCTCTAACCTTTCTGTGACCGACCCTTTGGGTAACAGTGACCATAAATCTATACAATTTAGTTTACCATACCAACAACAGTATTTTAGAAATAATATACAGTTAAAGAATTATGATAAAGCTGATTTTAAATTAATAAATAACCATTTAAGGAACATACATTGGGAAAATATATTATTACCTCTTACTTTGGAACAAGCTTGTAATAGGTTTAAAGGAATTATTCTGGATCTAGGAGCCAAACTTGTCCCAACAAAAAAATATATTATAATAAAGGACATATTCCTACATGGTTACATAACAATATAAAAAAAATTAATTAAACAAAAAAAAAGCTATTTTCCAAACTTACAAAATGTCCAAATAATAATAAAATCTTATTACTTTATACGGCCTCTGTAAAAAAGGTAAAAAAATCAATTTTCAAATCAAAATGAAATCTTCAATTTAGGATAGCACACACCAAAGATGTACACAAGTCTCTATTTTCCTACTTAAATAAAAAAAAGGGACTGTTAGGCAAGTAGGACCATTATTAGTGGATGAAACACCAATAACATCAGATATAGACACAGCTGACAAACTGAACTACTTTTCTTCTGTCTTTTCAAAAAAAGATACACACCCCTTTCAAACAGCAAAAACAGACACTGTAACCAATTACTGTATAACAATTAATCACACAAAAGTTGTTTTAAAAATACTTAATAAAAAAGGAAGTCCAGGACCAGATGGGATTAGTCCCAGATTTTTGTCAGAAACAGCAGACACAATTTGTCTCCCCCTAACCATAATTTTCAAAAAATTCCTTAAGGATTCAATAGTCCCCACTGATTGGTTAACAGCTTATGTAACACTGATTTTTAAAAAAGGGAGTCGATCAACTCCAGAAAACTATCGACCCATAAGTTTAACCTCGGTACCCTGTAAATTGTTAGAAAAAAATATTAAAACTATCTTAGAAACAGAACTTCAAACATTAAAACTTAGTGATACCGCTTAGCATGGATTTAAACAAGGACATTCAACTGCTTCTAACCTTATAGCCTCTTATGATCATATTTATCAGTAGACTGATGCTAGAATTCCTATGGACATTATTCTCCTGGATTACAGCAAGGCATTTGACCATGTATTTCACGAGAAAATAATTAATAAACTGTTACATCAAGGAATTTCCATTAATCTAGTCAAATGGCTAGATCATTGGTTAACAAACAGAACACAACATTTAAAAATTTATGGAATACTGTCAGACGTCGGTGAAGTGACAAGTGGGGTCCCACAGGGCTCTATCCTTGGACCAACTTTATTTAACCTGTTCATTTCAGATATGCAGGTTAGTTCAAATGCCCTACTATCAAAATTCACTGATGACAACAAATTGGGAGGGAAAGTGGATTCATCATTAAATAGGAATCTGCTGCTTAAAGATTTAACTGTAATTGAGAAATGGGCAAATATAAATAGCATGGATTTTAACATTAATAAATGCACTGTACTTCATTTAGGTAAAAAGAATCCACTTCAGTCTTACAAATTAAACTATATTACATTAAAGGTTATAAGTTGTGAAAAGGACCTTGGGATCATAGTCAATAACAAACTCACCTCAGCTGATCACTGTAATAAACTAACCAAGTATTCTAATAGACATCTTAGGAGACTAGATCATGTCTTCATAACTAAATCAGAATACTGTATAATTTCCCCCTATAGAACATCCATCAGACCACACTCTGATTACGGGTCACCCTTCTGGAGCCCCTATATAAAGAAGGACATAGAGAAGGTTGAGGACGTTCAGAGGAGAGCAACCAGGATGGTACCCCACTTAGCACAGCTATGCTATGCAGACAGGCTTCACAAACTAAAACTACATTCTTTAGAGACAAGGCGGCATAGGGGAGATTTTTTGTTCCTATATAAAATCTTACAAAACCCTGCCTTAATGCAGCAAAGTGGGATGAACCTTGCTGATAGAAGACTTGTACCTAGACTGCATTCTAGGCAACTGGAAATTAAGAAAGCTAGTACCAACAAGAGACTGCATTGTTTTACAGTAAGGGCTCTTAGAACGTGAAATAAATTACCAGACCATCTTGTGACTAGCACAAACTTTGATCTATTTAAAACAGATCTAGACCTCTGGTTAAACAGTAATTAAAATCTCAATGATCCACAAAATTATGGGGGGCATTCTCGATGTGCAATTAGCCTTCTTATACCCTAAAATACCAAGTACCAAGTACCAAAGGTTACTAGGCTATAGCCAGAGGAGTCAGCCTAGGCATAGTAGTCAGAAAGGGAAGAGGGAACCTATCAGGATTAGGTAGGAAAGGAGGAATCAGAGGAGGGGGATGGCAGTAAGCTCAATGGTGGGTGGTGTAAGGAGGTCAACAGGTGAAGGTTTGTCAGGGAGAGTGTGAGAGGAGAAAGTTGAGCAGGCAGATGGGCAGACATGGGCAGGTGGTGAGCAGGGAGTTTCGCATCAAATTGTAGAGTGAAAGAAGAACCTTGGCAAGCCTAGGGTTCTGGTACCTGCTAGGCTAATAGTGGCTGTGGCAGTGTACAGGAGGGGAGATACTCTTTAGGAGCATGGCTTTGGGGAACAGAGGCATGCTGGCTCGTGGGTATATTCCATGGATAGAAATGCAAACAGATCGAGATTGTCTACATTACACAAGCACAAAACCAGTTGCACAGGCACATTGAACCTAGCTTTACAATATCCTCTAATAGAATTGTGTTACTTTTTGAATTCTACCAATTTTGGAAATGAGTTGTATCAAAATGACTAAAACTGGATGAAGATACTTCACTGCCATTGCAACTTTGAAATGCTTTGTACAACACAGATAGTTTTTTTAACTTTCTATTTAAGCCCTGTCATCACCACAGCCAACCTTTTCTTTCCAAGCTCTCCTAAGATGTCCTACAGCTCTGCCTGACCTCCAGATACTTGTGGTCCCATACCCTCATAGTGCCTCAGTTTACCCCCCAGGTGGGAAAGGAGGGGGGGTCTGCTCATTTCCTCTTTATGCTAGCCATGTCAGGTCAGGATCCATGGGTCTGGGCTAAGACACCAGGGGCTCTTCATCTGGCCTAACTGTGAGGCCATTCTCCATTTTTTCATATGTCCTTCCCTAGATGTTGGCTCACAAGGAGCTCAAGGGAGTGTGGGCATGCGAAGGCATGTCCAAACTGTTCTGGAGCCAAGCCAACATCCTCTCCCTATTTACAGTGCCCCCAGGCTGTGTCTCCACCCATGGTCATACAGGTGGTGGTATAGCAGCAGGGATGATGGTCCTCCCCCTTCCCGAGGAGGAGAACATCCCTAGGGATGCTCAAGCCTCCTCCCCTCTGCTGGCTCTGACACCCTGAGTGTTTATATATATATATATATATATATATATATATACATTTTGAAAGATTCTTTACCTATTTTACTCCCACCCCCATCTCTCACACGCCATGTGTCAAGATGCCCTCACTTCTTGCTGCCTCCTTCCACCTGTGCTGACAGCGGACCTCCACCTGGTGGCAGTGGAACTATGGTGGGGTGAACACCTCACCCAGGGAAGGAGAGATGCTATGTGGCTGCTCAGTCTTGCTCCTCCCTCCCCCCCATGCTGGCTCCCCAATGACCTGAGGTCGTTCCCAAACCCAAGTTTGTTCCCAAACCTGGGACTCTGGTGTTAGGAGTGGTAGCACTACTGTTAAGCTGACTGGCCAGCCCAGCACACATAGTTTTATATGAAGGGTTTGCTCCCCCAATCCCTATGTAATCTTACACTGAATGGTGTCATTTATATAATTCATAACCAACAGCCCTCATCCCTTGCTTCACTTTTCCTGCCCTCTCATCGTATCGTTCCTTAAGATCTACCAATCATGCCCTACTATCCATCACAAAAGGAAAACAAAACTAGTGGATATTGCTTTCTTGAGTTTCACTTTGAGGTTTTGGAACTTTATTCCATCTAATTTATGCTACTGTCAAACTATCCAGGGATACTGTAGTAATCAAAGATACTTACATAATGCATTCACATGCTTTTTAGTTGCCTTCACTTGTATACTACTCCTGCATTGCACAATTCCCATGTCAGCTCTGAATGTACAGTGATTGTACAAGTTATAACTTTCCTTCTGTAACATTTATTGCACTGTAAACTCTTGGTCATTTCTTTTTAGGACTGCAGTGGGTGTAGCCCTGAAGAACTCTTGCTTAGTGGAAAAAAAGGAATCCCTCATTCCTTGTAAACCAACAGTATGCTTAGGAGACAAAAGAAGTTGCCTCTACTGTCAGTCCATGCGCTTGCATTACTTTTTTATTTTTTCTGCTGATTGGCGGTCCATGACCGCTGGAATACTAACCGCCCCCAACCATCCTTCTCAGCCCCCTCTGCCTGCCCCTGAAACATAGTGACACTGGGGGTGCCCAAACCCCCAGTGTCCCGATCACAAAATCCTCTGTTCTCCATTACTGCACATGCATGGTTCTGCTTTTATTTATTTATTTATTTGTTTATTTTTTGGGAGGAATAGGTCATAACTGGCACAGAATGGACTTTTTTTTCATTTGATTTTATTAAATGGGTTAGATCATTGAGTAAAACTCATTTAAAATGGTGACTCTTGGTTATACAAAAAATAAAGTTACGACAATTACAATGAATACAGAGATACAACATTTAACACACCAAATACATACATTAACATGCAATTCTGATAATTATAACCAGTTAACCATAGCAACCCTTTTTTTGTGCAAAAAGTGATTCCAAGAACCAGGTTTTAACAACTTTTCAGGACGGAATTTTTCTATTGTACAAACGAAATTTCAAGGGCATCATATTCCAAAATTTAGGAACTAGCTAGCTAAAAAAAATCAGAATGTTTAATTTTTGATCTAGGTATTACCAACTCTCTATAGTCTGCATTCCTTAAAGAGGGATTAGCATCCCTAAATTCTAACCTTTCAGCCAGATATTCTGGAATCACTGCTGTGATGCTTTTAAATGCCAAAAGATGTTTATGTAACTGTCTTCTATCTGATAAAGAAATCCATCCTAATCTACGGTACATTAGGGAATGATGGGTATCCCTGGAACACTGTAAGATCAGTCTCGCTAGACGATTATACAGTACATCTAATCTATATATATATTTTTCCAGCCCTATGCTACCTACAATTTGCACTTCCAAACAGGCTACCCGAGTGCATGCGCCATGCTCCTTGGACACAAGAAGAGGTCACACTCGGTCATTGATAAGTTTGTCCCCATGAGTGTGCTCATTTGTGTGAATCTTTTGGTGATTCCTGGGGTAGCTGCTAGGAAGAAACATGGAGACTGCAGGCCAAGTAAGTATATGCCTCCACTCCTCTTTTTCCAGGATCTCCTCCCGGCTCTCACTAATGCCACTGGAGTGGCTTCACTGATGGCAGCTTCAACCTCCTCTTGCTGCCTCTTAAGCCTCTCGACATTAAACAAATTTTGCCATCAAGTGGTGGTTTGGGACGGCGGGAGGAGGTGCTTCCTTCACTGCCTCCTCCACCTTCCACTGGCTCCTCTTTTTTTCTGCTGTCACCTTTTCTCCCACCCATGCAGAGTAGGTCTCAGCCTGAGCTCCGTAGTTTACAGTACCTGCAGGCACTTCACTTTTAGCATGATTGCACTATGGAGCTGGCTGAAGCTACAGCCTCAGCATATCCTTCCTACTGCCTATACTGCACATCATGCCCCCACAACACTAGGGCTCAGGGAGCCCCCACTAGACCCCAGGGAAGGGTATTAACTTTATTTAAAGGAAAAACAATGGCCTCAGCCACCAAGGCAGGGATTTTAATTTATAAAAAAGAAACTCTGGCCTCAGCCACAAATGTGGTAGCCCACTAGACCACCAAGACATAATTTTACATAGTGGCCCCCCAAGGCATTTCCTAGCCCACAAGACCACCAATGCCTTTTTGTATTTATCAAAGTGGCTTCTAGCCTCCCCTGGGCCTCCACTAGCCCACCAGGGCTACTAAGTAAAAGCGGCGGTTTGGGAAGTTGGGAGGAGGTGCTTCCTTATCTGCTTCCTCCACCTCCCGCTGGCTCCTCTTTTTTTCTGCTCTCACCTTCTCTCCCACCCATGCAGAGTAGTCCGCAGCCTGATCTCCATACAGGCTGAGAGTTTACAGTGCCAGCAGGCACTTCACTTTTAGTGCAATCAGGCAATGGAGCTGACTGCAGCTGCAGCCTCAGCATATCCTTCCTGCTGCCTGTACTGCACATCTTACCCTGACAACACTAGGGATCAGTGAGCCCCCACTAGACCCCATGGAATGGATATTAAGTTTATTTAAAGGAAAAATGATGGCCTCAGCCACCAGGCAGGGATATTCATCTATAAAAAAGGAAATGCTAGCCTCAGCCACTAAGGTGGCAGTCCACTAGACCACCAGAGCATCATTTCACATAGTGCCCCCACTCAGACATTCCCTAACCCACAAGACCACCAATGTCTTATTTAACAAAGTGGCTACTAGTCCCCCAGGGCCTCCACTAGCCTGCCTGAGCTTCTAAGTAAAATACTGGCCACTACTACTGGGCACAGGGATTTTAGCTGAGCCCCCCACACCAACCTCATTTTCCTTCCTCTGGTTTGCTTTTTTATATATTTTTTTCTTTCACCTAACCTATTTTTCCTTTTATTTCTTCAGGCCTGTCAGAACGAGGCTCCTACCACATTAAATAAGTATATTATTTACCTAACATGTCCTCTCCTCACCTATTTAACCCCCCCTAAGAGCTGCTGATCCTTTGTGGCCCCTTTTCCTATTCTTTTTTACAGGTGTGGCGGACATCTCCCAGATCTACAACCTTGGCTACCTAGCACTAAGGTAAGTCACTCTATTTTACATTATTTTGGGTGGATTGATTGTAACGGGGTGTGCCTTGATGTCTCTGTAGGCAGTTGTTTTAAAAGCTTCACACTTGACTCCCTTATATAAGGAATAGTAGTGCTACTTGTCTTTTTTGAAACTGAACATTTTCATGACTCAATTAAGGGGAGGCTACACTACTTATCCTGACTGCATGTGCAGAGATCTTAGGATGTAAGAACTTGTTTTATACAATAGGGGTTTGCAAATAACTAATTGAATAAAAACATAATTCTCACTGCAATGGATTATTCTCACTTCAGTGAAACAAACCATTGTGGTGACTGAAATAAACCACTGTGATGTGAAATAAACCACTGTGGTGACCTCACCACAGCAGATTTTTTGGGGCCCTATTGTATAAATAGAATACATAATGGGTAATTGTGGAACATGGGAAATAGTTGCACTCGTGCTTAGTGACCTCTGGTAATATCACTCATAGCTTCACTATGCTCTGCCATTCATGATATTACTGGAGGTCACTATGCACTCTTGTAAATATTTACCATATTCACACTTGCCCTTCATGTATCTCCTATATATCAGGTACCCAACAGATGTTGGCTGTGTATGTATTTGTTAAGAAATACATATACATATATCAATTTTAATCAGTTTTTATTGTTGGGCTTTCTACCATCAGAATATTTTATGATGTTTATGCATGTTATAACTACAGGCATGATGAATGGGCTTGTAGCTATTAATGCAAGCCTTGTATGCAAATATTTTAGTGTTTCCCAGTTAAAATAATTAACTACCTTACTTTATATAAAATTTTGGGTATGGTAATTGATTTTGAAGAATCCCTCCAAATTAATTCTCCATCCTAGTACGGGCTAAGCTTATCTACCTTAGAGTGGTTCAATAATTTAGCTTGACACATTTCTTTACAGCACCTCATGAATGTGATGCTTGTCATTTTTCAACTGCAGCACAAATGTGTTTTTGCATCCTGAAAGTTGATTTTGCAGTTCCTGCCTGAAATCACCTTTTGACCATGAGTTCAACATTTGCTCTGCCCTTCTTCATGAGGCAGGGTCATAACAAGGTTATGTTGAAAATTTGCTATACAAATATTATAAAAAAATTATGAGCCTACATTACATTTTGCTAACGCAAGCTCACAACTTTCGTAATTTTCAATATTTTTACCCCAAATTCCTCCCATGCGCTCTATGGGCTCTGTCCAGATGTGTTATCTCCTGGCATGGGTTTTCTTTTCAGAACTCTTCTCCTTGTTTCAAGTAATGTCATAAGGCACAGCTGAATAAAGTCACAAGAGACAGTTAATTATCTTTCTTCTTTTTCTCCTTCTTCTCCATGGCACCACCATACAGTAAGTCAGAAAACGCAGCTGGATAAAGTTGCAAAAGACAACTTAATTCTCCTCATTAATTCTCATTCTTTTTCTTCTCTTCTTTATCCATGGCATCAGCAGAAGCCAGAAGGCACCACTGAATAAAGTTACAAGAGATGGTTAATTCTCCTTCTCTTTCCTGTTCTCCTTATCCTCTTACTCCATGGCAAAAACAGAAGTCAGAAGGTACAACAAAATGAAGTAGTAAGAGACCATTCATTTTCATTCTCTTTCTTCCTTTCCACCTGCTCCATGGCACTACCAGAAGTCAAAATGCACAACTGAATAAAGTTAAAAGATACAATCTATTTTCCTTTTTCTCCTCCTTCTCCTCTTCTTCCTCCTGTTCCTCCTTCTCCATGTCATCACCAAATTCAGAAGGCATAGACGAATAAAGTCAGGAGAAACAGTTAATTTTCATTCTCTTTCTTTTTCTCCAACTCCTTCTCCTCCATGACACCACCAGAAATCAGAAAGCACAGCTGAATAAAGTCACAGTAGACAGTCAGTTAGCCTGCTCTTTCTTCTCTTTCTCCTCTTCCATGGCACAACCAGAAGTCAGAAAGCACAGCTGAATAAAGTCACAAGTGACGGTCAATTCTCTTCTCTTTCTCCTCTTCCTCTTCCATGAAACCACTTGAAGCCAGAAGGCACAGATGTATAAAGATGGAAGAGACTGTCAATTCTCTTTCATCACCTCCTTCTCCTTCTCCTCCTCCACAGCATCAGAAGAAGCCAGCAGGCATAGTTGAATTAAGTTGAAACAGTGGCATGTCCCCTCTCCTCCTACTCCCATGGCAACACCAGAAGTCAACAGGTACTGTTGAATAAAGTTGCAACAGTGGCACATTTCCTCCTACCCCCTTGGCAACACCAGGAGGCAGCAGGCATAGTTGAATAAAGCTACAACAGTGGCATGCCTTCTGCTAATCTTATAGCAACACCAGAAGTGAATAGGCACAGTTGAATAAAGTCGCAACAGTGAAATATCTCCTCTCCTCCTACTCCCATGGCAACACCAGAAACCAACAGGCACACTTCAGTAAAGTTACAACATTCAATGAAAAAAATTCCATTATCTGGAGGAGTTCCAGTTACATAATATGTTGGACTGGTCATGGTGAGCCATGACTCAAGGTATGGATGGCCCCAATGCCTGTCTTGTGCAACATTTAAAAGAAGTGGTATGCTAGTATTATGGTGTTGCTTTTGCCTTTAGCAGTGGCAAACACACAATATAACTCAAGGATATAAAAACATTTATAACAAAAAGAGTTTATATAGCATATATTTAGTTATGAAATATCATCAACATCATTATCGTCAATCTTCAGTGATCACAATACAACTTTTAAAAGTAACAATTGTTAAGCATGTTTTTATGTTAGTAGGATGCAATGGTGAAGTAAGATGCCAAAAAAAAAGCAGGATGCACATCTATAAAAAGTCTGTTAACAGTATTGGTATCAAGCGTTTGACTTACACTGACATCTGTCTTATGATCACTATTTATTTGTGTTTGGGGATGTGCTCTTATCTCTTTTTAGATAATGGGAATGAAGACATTATGACTCCCCAACATGAAAATTGAAGAACAACAAAGGGGCACACAATAGGTGCCAATGCATGCCTCCCAACATTGCCATGGCACGAATCTTTCTATTTTAAATTTGATAGACTTAATATCATTGAACAATTAAGAAAGAAACATTATTGACAAACCCACTTTTGTATCATTGTGTTTTTGTTGTACACTGTATACTACCTGTGTACTTTATATCAAATGTGTAATTTTATTATTTATGGTGTAAGTGTGTGACACAGGAAATAAACTATTTTTGGGGGTCCACAGTCCAACTCAACACCAAACCATAACACTCTTACTGTTAAAATGTATTGGAGACCCATGTTTTCATTTCATTTTCCTTTTTATTTTTTATACCTGTAAGCAGATGAACCAGTCATGTTACAGCTGCCATTTTTGTGGACCTCAACCAAGGCATTCACCTCATGAATCATAATTTGCTACTTGCTGCCCTTCATAATTTGGGTATGTCCATGGATGTTGTTAGCTGGTGCCAGAACAACCTTCATAGTTGAACACAAACTACAAAAAAAATTAATGGCTACCTTCCCCACATCCTCAGTTATAGTGGTTGTTCCTCAGGGTTCAATTCTGGGTCCCTTTTTATTCAATTTATTTTTGAACACATTACCTTCTATTTTCAGTAACACTCAGATGTTCCTTTATGCAGATGATGCAGTGATCCTCAAAACTGACCCTAGTTTCCCCGACATTAGGGAACAATTAAAATCTGATTTGTTGATTTACAAAAACTGGTTTCTCTCAAACAAATTGGTTTTGAAGGCAAAGAAAGCCAAATCAATGGTATTTTATAAGTATTGAAAGAAGTTGTATACTGCTCCAGATCTTTCCATTTGTAACTTAAAGGGCAAGGCAATTTTTATTTATAGGCGCCCATTCCTGGAGGCTCTGGGCACCTAACAAACATCAATAAAATAAAACAGACAATTAAATACAAAAAAGGAATATCCAAAAATAGCAAAATACAGCAGCAAAATACCATCTATGGCTCAGCAACTTAAAAGAAAAGCTTCAGGTTGACAAAAAACATGGACTGGACATCAAGGATGAACTTCAGCAATCAGCAAAAGCCAGGCTAAAGAGGTGGGCCTTCAGCCTCTGCTTAAACTCCTTGGTTGAGGGAGCCTCCCTGACTGCAGATGGAAGTGAATTCCACAGGGTCGGCCCAGAGACACTAAAAGCAATTTCTCCCAGTGTCCTGAGCTAAATCCTGGGAATGTCCAGGAGGCCCCTCGAAGTGGAGTGGGAGCAAGCAGAGGTTGCCAGTGTCAGGAGCTCTGACAGGTAACCAGGATCCAATCCATATAGGGCCTTACAGGTGAATAGACCCACCTTGAAAAGGATCCTCCATCAGACAGGCAGCCAGTGTAGAGCAGGCAGAACCAGGGTCACATGACTGGACCTCAAAAGGCCCATCAGCAACCGAGCTGCTGCATTCTGCACCAGAAGCAGTATGTGGAGGGTCCCTCCCATGACCGTAAAGTACAGAGAGTTACAGTAGTCAAGCCTATATGTAACAAAGGCATGCACCAGCATTGGCAGATCCTCAGGTGGAGCGAGGGGCTTAATCCTGGTGATGTTCTGCAATTGGTAAAAAAACACTTTCAACTACAGATGACACTTATTCTTCAGAGGTCAATCTGCTGTCCAAGATCATGCCCAGATTTTGCACCCTCAGGGAAGCCACCAATGGAGTAGAACCCAGGACAAGGCCAGTGTCAGCTCCAGGTGGCAACCCTTCATGCTTGTGACTCGGCCCGATCACTAGTACCTCCATCTTGGCTGGGTTAAGTCTCAGCCAGCTGGAAGCCATCCAGTCGTTGATCTTCACCAAACAGTTGTTTAGCACATCAACAGCTCCTGATGTTCTGGGGGCAAAAGACAAATACAGTTAGGTGTTATCTGCATAGCATTGAAACTCCATGCTGTATTGTCAAATAATCTCGCTGGGGGCAGCATATACACTGTGAACAGCATCTGCAACAACATCGAGCCCTGTGGTACTCCACAGGACAGAGGCATTGGGGAGGAGGAGAAATTCCCCTTCACCACCTGCTGTACTCTGTCCGTGAGATAGGACTCAAACCATCTGATGACCATACCAGCAAGTCCACAAAATTTGCAGAGCCGATCAAGAAGCACAACATGGTCCACAGTGTCAAAAGCTGAGGAGAGATCGAGAAGCACAAGGACTGACCTGTCTCCCCTACCTCTAGCCCTGAGCAGATCATTATGAACCCTCGCTAGAGCAGTCTCTGTGCTATGTCTGGCCCGAAAACGTGACTGAAATGGCTCGTAGATGTCAAAGGCCACTAGCGATCCTCAAGCTGCTGTGCCACTAATTTCTTGACAATCTTGCTCAAAAAGGGCAGTTTGGAGATGGGACGGTAATTCACCAGGATGTCTGGGTCAAGAGAAGGTTTCTTAAGGAAGAATGTCACCAGATCTTTTTTCAAAGCCACTAGAAATACCCCCTCTGCCATCAAACACCTGGTAATCCTGGTGAACACTGGACCTACAGCCTCGACACATCCCATTAAGAAATGTATAGGGGTTGGGTCCAGTTTGACATAAGTGTGCTTCAGCGCTAAGATCATCTTAGCCACTTCAGACACCCCCACTGGCCTAAACTCCTCCATGACAGACAGCGTGCCTCCAAACCTCTCAGCTTAGTCACAGCAAGGCAACAGCCTCCCTTGTAGAATCCCCGACCGGATAGCTGACACTGTGTTGGAGAAAAACAGAGCAAACTCTTCACATAAAGTGAATGAAGAAGCCTTTTTTTGGCTGCAGACAGGCCCGGTGAAGAAGCCTGTCTACAGTTCAAAACAACTGAGATGGTCTGTTTCTCCCCGCAGCAATTTCCCTGGACAGGAATTCTGCCTTTGTATGGGAAATTGCCCCTTGGTACTCACCATAGTGAGCATGCAGGGTCAGCCTGCCAGCCTCCAGCTGGGTCTTCCACCAGCAATGCTCCAACTTCTGATCGTTGATCTTCATCACTGCAATGAAAAATTGAACAGGTCAGGGAATTTAAATACTTTGCATCTCCCTGGACAGCTCCCTCTTCTATGACCAGCACATAAATACCATGATAAAAAAAATCCATCAAAGACTAGGCTCACTATATAGATTAAATTCACTACTCATACCTTCACAAGGATGCTCTTGTCTCAGAGTTTTCTTCTCCTGGTAATTGTTTATGTTGTTTTGTTTTATCATTCAACTGGGGAAGGGAAAGGGAGGGGCTGCCATCCAGGCTGAGGACCCTACTAAACCAGGTAGCTAGATTTGCTACACAATTAGCATATCATACTCACCACTGTGATTTATATAAACAAGCTGGATGACTTCCATTAGAACAGTAGTACTTATTACAGCTAGGCACCCTTGCAAAAAAGGTGATCATGGACTCTGTTCCTTCTTCATTTCATTTTATCTTTAAAAAAACACTCTAGCACTGTCTCCACTTGGTCCTGCCTACACTTTCGATTTCCTGTCCCAGAATGAGGACCTCCATTGGCCAAAAGACCATGTTTCATCATTTTCCATCCTTTTTTAACTTATTACCACTATTGCAATCTAGTCACAACAACTCTGTAATTTGTTTTGGGCAAGCCCTAAAAATGAACTTTTCACCAACAGCCAGAGGCCAGATATTCAAAACTTTGCCCTGGGGCTAAATTAGCACTGCCTGGTGTGCTAAATTAGCCCAGACCCAATAGCCCACTATATTCAAAAGGGATAGCCCCGGTGATAAATCTGCTGAATATAGCATGCTAAGGAAGCCAGGAAAACTGGGCTGGGAGTGCAGTGCAAAAATAGCCTGGGAATAAGACAGCTCTGAATATAGCAACCAGGAAGTGCAAACCACAACAGCATCCCAGTTCACAGTGACGTGAAGGAAGGTAGAGGAGAACTATATGGCCAATGTGTGTGCTAGCAAAGGAGTGGAGTCAGTAAAGCTGAAAGCAGCAGCACATGTGAAATTACATCATGCAAAAATGTACAATATTTCCAAAATGTTTGAGCAGCGCAAACACATTTGCGCAAGATTACCATGGAGCTAACCCATTTGCCCGGCTCAATCAAGTCTGCCCGGGGCAAAACTTTGCTATATTCAAAAGTGACATGCAAATGAGCCTACTTAGGTACTCTGTGGGCAAACATCCAGATTAGCATCTCATTATGACCTGATTTGCATGGAGTTTGCCCAACGCTATTGCAGGATCCCACAGCTCCACCTGTAGGTCAGTCTGGAATTACAGGGGCTGGCTGGGTCTGCCCACAACTCCAACTGTAGGTCAGTCTGGGAGTGCATGGTGGTAGCTGCAGGCTACATTTTTACAGTACAGCATAGAATATTGTGCATCAGGGGACTACACAGCAGCACAGGTGATGGTGGTGCTGCATGTAATTGTCAAACTGTAGTTCATGCTACAGTGCACAGCAGACACTACAGTAGCAAGGGGGCCAGTAGTGTGAGGGACACACCAATGACTATGGTGTGTAGGGCAGTGATGACCACTGCACTGCACACAATGAAAGGCCCAACCTGCCGGTGTTTGCAGACAGTGAACATCACTGCACCACTGGCATGGGATGCTCACAGTGACATATACATATCTGACTGTGTGTGCTGTGGTGTCTGTACAGATGTGCGATATGTGGCTGGGGGGGCACATACCATCAGACAGACACATTGGTTTTGGGGTATTCCCAACACTGGCCCATGTGCACTGTGTGGCTTGTCCCAGCCTTGTGGCTGCACCCAGTTTGTAGTGCAGCCTGGTCACTTGTACACCCTCCCCTCAACACCCTCCATGCCCACAGTGCTACATGTGTATGGTGGCATCTGTTGGTGTCCACAGAAGGGTGGTCTGCAGGTGCGTGCTGTATGGCCATGCTGCCATGGTGTCCACTGGGAGCCACGTCACCACTTACTACCCGGCATGGCTGGGACCGGTGGCAGATGATGGCATCATAGGGATGCCATCAGTGAGCAGCATGTTTCCTCTATGTCTGGTTTATTTCTATGTGTCATACGTACTGGTTAGGGTCACGCAAAGCCGCGCAAAAGTAGCACAAAGCCATGCAAAGCCACAAAGTCATGCAAAGCTGGTTTTCCCAGAGTTAAGACTACATTTTCCTGGGCAGTTATTTGCACTGAGCAAAGTGTTGTGCTAAGTCACGTAAAAACACTTTGCACAGTGCTATTTGCGGAAT